>CAUYSK010078108.1:0-14738 GCA_963575035.1 Avahi laniger | reverse complement strand
GAGGCGGGCGGATTGTTTGAGCTCAGGAGTTCGAAACCAGCCTGAGCAAGAGCGAGACCCCGTCTCTACTAAAAATAGAAAGAAATTAATCGGACAACTAAAAATATATAGAAAAAATTAACCGGGCATGGTGGCGCATGTCTGTAGTCCCAGCTACTCGGGAGGCTGAGGCAGAAGGATCGCTTGAGCCCAGGAGTTTGAGGTTGCTGTGAGCTAGGCTGATGCCACGGCACTCACTCTAGCCTGGGCAAAAAAAAAAGAGTGAGACGCTGTCTCAAAAAAAAAAAAAAAAAAATGCAAAGGAGTTGCCTCCTGAAGGTCATTCCCCATGATGAGACACAATCAAATGGGAAAGAGCAACTCCTAAAATCACAGGATAATGAGATGTATCTTCTGTGTGTCACTTGGTAGCTGTTTTGAAACCCAGAATTTTCCTAATCTATGACATTTTGCTGAAAACTGCCTGTGAAATTGCTGGAAGTCTCCATGGTGGTCCTTCCTTATGCTTGTTATCTTTCATTTCACTCCTGGATAGGAGAGAGGAGAAAAGGACAAAGAAATATAATCATTTCAGCCAGAATTTTAAAAACATGTTCACTTTAGTCCCATGTCCAGGACAAGAAAGAAATAAAAGAGGAGCCAAGAAAAGATAGTTTCAGGGAATGTGGCTACATAAAAGTTCTAGTAGTTTCCACTGTTTTATTGGCAGTGGAATACTCCCTTCTAATAAAATCTGATGGCTTAAAATGGAACTGCTAAATTAGAAGTGGAAGTGAGGAACACACAAGGCTTCTCACCCAGCCTCACCCTTGCCCTCTCTCTCTTCTTTCATGCCCCCTTCCACCATTAGAAAAAAGCTGAGTTTCTCAGAACATAGTTTAAAGCTACTGATTTAGTCCAACTCCACATTTTAAAAATGGAACCACGGAGACCCAGAGAATATGTGACTTTCTTGAGATCATACAAAGGATTAGTAACATCATCAGACCTGGAACAGGCATCTTGATTGACTCTCAGCCTAGGGCTCTTCTTCTACACCAGACTGTTTCTAGAGGCATTGGAAATGTGTTGGGTCTTGAACAACAGGCAGGATTTTTGCATTTCAGATAACATACAAGCATAACATGAATGGTCAGTGCAGTCATCCACATGGAAGAATGAGAAAAGAGAAAAGCAACATTCAGTGAGCGCTGCAAAGTTAATAATAATTTTACAGAGGTGTTCACAAACTAGTCCAAGATCATTCAGCAGAGAGGTCAAATCGGAATTCGAAGCCTGTTCTTCCTGGCTTATTTGAAATATCATAAACTAGTGGTAAATATCTGACCCGGTGGTCAAATCTGTTCCAAAGATATATACTTGGCTTGTATTGCAAACAGCTGTGTGATCTTGGTCAAGTTACTTGTCTTCTGCTTCAGTTTCCTCATCTGAAAAATGAGTTATGAAGAGGATTAAGTAGTTAACATCTCTAAATCTCCTGGAACACTTTTGGTTGCTGGCACCATGCAAGTATCATTATCTTATATTGTTCTAAAATTTTTAAATGATTTGTCAACATTTAAAATGGGATATTCCACCTACAAATCCAATTTTCTAACTTTTCTTAAAAAAAAAAACTAGGATATAATGAGGGTAATATTTTGTAAGTATCAAGCTGATTTCCTTTTAATTTTCTTAAGTCGTATTCCATTATAGACTTTTGCCTGAAATGTAGCCCTGAGACTTATAATACTTCCCTAATCAGGAGAGAATAGTATAGGCTTAATGGAGAGAAAAAGAATTTGCTAAATTTCCATAGTTCCATTTAATCTGTGAAGTTCAGCACACAATAAGAATTTCCTAAGAGTTCCCCCACACTTCAGAGGAGTTGCTGCTTCTGTCTGGGACAACTAAGCTATGAAGCTGTGGCATAGGGAAATGGAAGATGAGCCTGACTCTTTTGATGAAAGGGTAGAAGGAAGAGAGAGGTAAGAGAGGCATGAGTTGAGAAATACCACTCCAGCTTTTCAAATCAAAAAAAGATTCTTTCTCTGCTCCTGTTTAGAATTCCAAGTAGAGGTGATTTGCAGACTATGCCTACACCAACAAGCAGACAACCACGTATGATTGAAAGTGATACTCCAGTGTAGTTGAGAAAAGAGAGAATGCCAGCATTTAGCTGTTCAGAGTTTCTCTTAGCCAAGGGTGAACCCAGGTTTTATGGGTCTTGAAGTTTATGTGATAAAGGCAGAGGGAGGTTTTTTTTGTTGTTGTGTTTTTGTTTTTGTTTTCTTTTAAGCAAAGGAACACAAAATTACATATACAGAATTAGGTACAGGATCGTGGAAGGAGCTCTGCAAGTGAATGGCCCTTAGCTCCTGTGTGATGTAGAATGTATCCAGAAGTCCCTGCATATCCTATGGAGGAGTGAGGAAGGTAGCCAAGAATATTGGCTGGCAAGGGTAGAAGGAAGTAGCTCTCTAGATTACACTGGGCTGGAAACAAGAAGTAGTAACAGCCAGACCTCAGGAAGAGCTGTGGTTTGCCTTCAGGCTCTGAAGGCCAGAGAAGCCAGGCTATGAAACACACCACTCACTGATCACCAGGTTGCAGAGCATCCTGTGAAGTCAGGGAATAGTAAAGGAACACCAAATGGATCCAAGTTCTTGGGCTTCACCAACTCCATGATGCCTCATGCGTGCAGATGCAATTTTAGGGACACTTGCAGAGGGAAAGGACAGCTACATGAAAGACTCAGTATTTCTTTCCAAAAGAGATTATTACAAATACTAAAGGAATCCCAACCATTAGATTCAAATATGTTTTAAACCAAATTGGACATTTAGATATATTAAAGAACTTCAGAGAATGTTAAGAAGAAAATAAAACAGAGTGCTGGGATAAATAGTAACTGGAGTAGGGCTACTTTTTTTTTTTTTTTTTTTTGAGATAAGGTTTCACTCTGTTGCCCAGGCTGGAGTGCAGTGGCTCATTGCAGCCTCAAAGTCCTGGACTCAAGGGATCCTCAGCCTCCCAAGGAGTGGGGCTGCTTTAGATATGGGCATCAGAGAATATTTTTCAGAGGAGGTAACATTTGAGCTAACACTTAATGACCAAAAGCCAGCTGTGCAAATAGCTGGGGCAGAACATTCCAGGCAAAGGGAGCAGCAAATGTAGAGCCCCTCTGCAGGAACAAACTTGAAGTTTCCAAGGAAAGCAAGGTGCCAATGTTACTAGAACTGAGTGAGAGAGGAGCAGAAGATGAAGTCAGAGAAGTAGGCAAAAACAAATTATTAAGGTCCTTGGAGACTATGGTAAAGATTTTGTCGTTGTTGTTGGAGACAGGGTCTCGCTCTGTTGCATGGGCTAGAATGCCGTGGCATCACCATAGCTCACTGCAACTTCAAACTCCTAGGCTTAAGCAGTACTCCTTCCTCAGCCACCCAAGTAGTTGGGACCACAGGCACATGCCACTGCACTTGGCGAATTTTTAAATTTTTTGTAGAGATGGGGTCTTCCTATGCTGTTCGGGCTGGTCTCAAACTCCTGGCCTCAAGTGATCTTCCCACCTCGGCCTCCCACAGTGGTAGGATTACAGACACAAGCCACTGCGCCAGACCAGGATTTTTAATTGTGTTCTGTGTATGATGGAAAGCCATTGCAGACTTTGAAAAAAACAATGGCTTGAACTTTGTGGATACCATGTACATGGCAAAATGAGCCATAAGGGAGTAAGGGTGGAAGATTTGCAACAGTCCAGGTGAGAGATGATAACGATTAGCCTAGGGAGTAGAGATAGTGAAAAACAGTTGAATTCAGGGTATACGTTTTGGAGGTGTAGCCAATAGGATTGCTGCTAATGAATTGGCTGCTAGGAGAATTAAGGATAATTCTTAGCTTTTTAGCCTCTACAACCAGGTTAAGGATATTGCCTATTATTCGAAATGGAAAAGAGTAAAGCAGATTTGAGGGAGTGGGCAGAAAAAGAAGCAAGAGTAATGTTCTGGACATGTTAAATTTGAGATGCCTCTTAGACATCCAGATGGCAATGTCAAATGGACAGGCAGTTGGACATTCGAGTTTGAAGCTCAGGGGAGATAACAGGGATAGAGATAGAAACATGGGAGTGATCAATACAAGCCATAGACTGGATAGGATTACCCAGAGAGTACAAATTGAACTGAGCCCAGAGGCACTGGAACATTGAAAACTCAGGAAAAGAAAGAGGATCAGCAAAGTAGCAGAAAAATCAGGAGACTGTGTGATCTTGGTAGCCAAGTAAAGAGTTTTTCGAGAAAGAATCAATTACCAATTTGTCAGATGTTACTGAGAGGACAAGTAAGATGAGGCCCAAGAATTGACAATAGGACTGGAAAGTCCTTGGTGATCTGGACTAGAGCCATTTCAGTGGACTGATATGAACAGAAGCACGATTGGAGTGGGCTGAAGAGAGAATAGGAGATGAAGAAATAGAGACTGTGAATATGGACACTTCTTTCAAGAAGTTTCACTATGAAAAAGATCAAAGAAATAGGGTGGTGGCTGGAGTGGAATGTGGCTACAGAAAGTTTATTTTTTAATGATGGGAATCACTTAAAGCACATCAAAAACAGTAAAGCATCACCAGATATATTGGAATAGTCAAATAGATGATATAGCCTCAAAGACCTCCCTGCTCCAATCTGGCACAAACTATGGAGAAGGGCTGAGGCAGTGGAGAAAAGCCAGGAAATAGATGATTGGGTGGGTCAAAAAGAGGAAATCATGCATCTTGGGGTCAAGCCAACTTTAGAAGTTAGCGCTCCATTAAGTATTTAATCCTGGGGAAATGCATTCTTTAGAGTCGTCATAATTATTGGGTTTTTTTTCTGCTAAGGATGGTAAATATCATTGTACTTCTTCCTCTGTGAACCTCGTTCTTCAGGTTCCACTGGATGAGATAAAATTCAGTACTAACAAGGATATATTAAAGATGGGCGCATTAAAGCCAGATGTGATGGTGCGCACCTGTAGTTCCAGCTACTTGGGAGGCTGTGGTGTGCCATGATCACACCTGTGAATAACCCCCGCACTGTGGCACCTGGGCAAATAGTAAGATCCTGTCTCCAAAAAAACGAAGAGAGAGAGAGAGAGAGAGAGAGGGAGATGAGCCCATTTAATGCGGATGGGGCTGATGAATTAGATATTTTAGAATGTCAAGGCAAAAAGGTAAAGAACATAGCCTAGCAAATGATAGCAATTATTGTAAACCAGCTGAATAATCATGAGATGTTTTTATCTCGGAAAATAATGAAAATAATAATAGCAACATTGTTTTCAGTGGTACAGAAATTGTTTTTCAAAAGTAAAGTTTTAAAAGATTATATAGTGAAAAATCACTCCCCCCCCCTGCAAAAAGGAATATGTATTTGCTTGCATGTACATTTTAAAAATCGGGAAAGATACACAGAAAATGAACAGTAGTTACATATTTGAGGCCAGATGAAGGAAGATGAGGGAGATAATCTAACCTTTTTAATTTTTGAACTATGCAAATGTTTACTTATTTTTTAAATTAAATAAATTTTAAATTAGTTCCCTCAGAATCCTGATTAAAATAACAAAGAGCAGAAATAAATGAGAAAATAGTGTTGCAATAAACAAAAATCCAGCATGCATTAAACAGTAAGATTGGAACAAATGTTATTTATCATACTTTCTTTCTGAACAGCAATTTATTGCTTACAAGGTACCTTCACACACATCATCCATTTTGCCTGTTAGGGAGAAAACATTTTATTCACGTTATTTTACAGGAGGGGAAGCAGACTTTCAGAGGTTAAGTGACTATAGATTATGACCAAGGCCACATAGCTAATAAAAGGAGGAACACGGCAGACATTTAGGCTGTCTGACTCCAAGTTTAGATAATTTCACATTGGGATGTAGTGAAGGTGGGGAGAAAACAAAGAGGAGATGAGATACCCCAGAACAAAGGTGACAAATGCCAGTGCTTACAGGAGTTAGTTAGGTAGCATAAATGAGTAGAACAAGCCGAGAAGAATAGTGGCAAACTCAAGCCCACTCTAAAGGGATCAGCCACTACTCATTCCGGGATATGCTCACCATGAGGGAATGCCAGCCCAGACTTACCAGGTTTTCAAATTGCTAACTCAGAAATTGGACTTTACTTGAAATTTCCCTATTTCTTTTAAATATTTAATTGTGGTAAAACACACATAAAATTTACCATCTTAACTATTTCTTAAGTGTACATTTATTTCTTTCTTTTTTTTTTACTCAGAGGCCTTGTTCTGTGTGATTAAGTGTACATTTCTGTAGTATTAAGAATATTACTTTGTTGGGCATCTACTCTCCAGAACTTTTTCATCTTGCAAAACTGAAACTTTATACCCATTAAACAATATCTCCCCTATTTTCCCCCTCCCCAGTCCCTGGCAACTGCTCTTTTTTTTTTTTTTTTTAAGAGATGGGATCTTACTCTGTCACTCAGGCTGGAGTGCAGTGGCACAATCATAGCTCACTGCAGCCTCAGACTCCTGGGCTCAAAGGATCCTCCCATCTCAGACTCCCAAGTAGTTGTGATTACAAGCTGGGCCAATGCGCCCAGTTATTCTTTCTTTTTCTATGAATTTGATGACTTTAGATACCTTATATAAGTGAATCATACAATATTTCTCCTTTTGTGACTGGTTTATTTCATTTAGCATAACGTTCTCAAGGTTCATCCAGTTGTAGCAAGGTCAGAATTTCCTTCCTTTTTTTAAAGCTGAATAATATTCACTGTATGTATGTACCACATTTTTTTTATCCATTCAGGTATTAATGGATACTTGGGTTGCTTCATCTCTTGGCTATTGTGAATAATGCTGCTATGAACACGGATGTGCAAACATCTGTTTTTGGCCCTGCTTTCTATTCTTTTAGATATGTATACCCAGATCCCAATTTTTTAAAAACAACTTTACTGAGATATAATTTACATAACATACAATTCATCCATTTGACGTGTACAATTCAATGGTTCTTACTATATTCACAAATATGTGCAACCACCACCACAGTCACCTTTAGAACGTTTGCATCACATCAAAAAGATACACTTTACCTATTAATCTCCTATCTCCTCCACTCCCCAGCCCTAAGCAACCACTAATCTACTCTCTTTCTCTACGGATTTCCCTATTCTGGACATTTCTCATGAATGGAATCACACAATATGTCGTCTTCATGAATAACTTAGCATACTGTTTTCAAGGTTTAGCCATGTTGTAACATGTATCAGTACTTCATTCCTTTTTATGGCTTAATAATATTCCATTGTATAGATACACCACAAAATGTCCCAATCTTAGAGTGCTGTCGATGAAGTCAAATAGTTTTAAGGTTCCCACACAAGCTAACAAGAAACATTGGCAAAGCCCCCAGTTTGTAACCTTCCCATAAACTTCAAATTAATATTTCCTAACAGAATTGTAAAGTATAGAATAACAAATAACAATACGGGAAGGCATGCAGGCAAACACTGGGAGAAAAATACCATTTAAAACCAATAGAGGTACAGACCTGAACAGGTCAACACAGTCTAACTCCTTTGTAGCCTCACAGGAGCAGCAAGGGCAACCTAGAGACACAGCAGGCTCCAGCTCCTGGGATGAAAATAGGAAACGACATGGAAAAGAGCATTTATTTTCTCCTAGACACTGGGTGTCTGTCCTCTTCAGTTTCAATCACTAATCTTGGGCGTCTCCATGTATGAATAGACCTAGAGTGAGCACTTCCTAGAATGAGGCAAACAGCCACATTTTATACAGTTTGTGAAAACCTTTATTAAAACAGATTTAAAGAGTTTGTGGGCACATGGGCTTGGTAAGTCTGAGTGTCTCTTGGAAACACTCAGTTGGTCCAGAGAGCTAAGTCTTTTTTCTACCCACACACAAGCCCTATAGAAGGGTAATGTGACAGTTAATTTTATGTGTCAAGTGGGCTGGGCCACAATGCCCAGATGTTTGGTCAAACATTATTCTGGATGCTTCTGTGAAAGTGCTTTCTTGGACAAGATTAACATTTAACTAAGTGGACTTTTAGTAAAGCAGATTGCCCTCCATAATGTGGGTGGGCCTTGTCCAGTCAGTTGAAGGACTTAATGAAATAAGGACTGACTGCTTCTCCACCCCTGAGCAAGAAGGAATTCTGCCAGCAGATGGCCTTTGGACCTGAACTGCAACATTGGCTCTTCCCTGGATCTCCAGCCAGCCAACCCACCCTGAAGATTTTGGACTTGCCAACCTCCATACTCATATGAGCTAATTCCTTAAAATAAATCTCTCCATATATTTGCAAATCTTATTGGTTCTGTTTCTCTGGAGAACCCTGATTAATACAGACAATGAGCAGCTAGTGATTGCTTTTCCAAGGGAAGGAAGGGACACTGATATTTTTGACCATCTGCTGTGTGCCAGGCATTTTAGTTTTACCTAATTACTAATAACTTATAGTTTTTTTTATTACAAAGGCAATAACATGTTTCTCAAAAAAATTTTACAACACAAACAAAAAAGGAAGAAAATTGAAAGCCAATACATTCCCATTGCCCAAACTAGGTGACCACTGGCAAATTTTCGGTTGTTTTATATGTCTTTCATATTTAATCTCTTCCTTCATTTCCACTTAATATAGCATAAACATATTACCATAATGATGAAGATTAATGAACATGGATATCATTTTTGATAGCCTCATATATTCCATTGTGTGGCTAAACCATATATTTTTTAACCAGTCCCTTTTCATGGGACATTTAGGTGGTTTCCAGTTTCTTGCTATTATTAGCAACATTATAGTAAATGTCCTTATACACACACTTTTGCAAACATCTTAAATATTTCCTCATGATAAATTCCTAGAAGTAGAATTGCTGAATCAAGGGTTATAGATTTTGATACACGCTGCCAGATTGCCTTCCAAAAAGATATCAATTTATACTTTCACCGGCACTGTCTGCTTACTCTAGGCTTGTATTGCTGGGTACTATATTTTTTTGTGTGATTAAAATATGACTAATATACTGAAAAGTGCACAAATCACAAGTATATAGCCCAATGGATTTTCAAATTTGTGATGAAATACAATTTTAATCAATTATCACTTACCATTTGAACCATTTTTAAATGTACAGTTCAGTGGCACTAAGTACATTCACATTGTTGTGCAACCATCACCACCATCTTCAGAGCTCTTTTCATCTTGCAAAACTGAAACTCCATACCCAGTAAACAATAACCCACTGGTCTGTGAATTTTTAAAACATGAAACCAGCTCCCAGGTTAATAAATAAATTATTAGCAACATCCCAGAAGCCCCTTTAAGTATTCTCATCCAGTAAACTATCCCCACACAAAAGAGGGTGACTTCTAACTTGGACTTTTTCTATAATAACTATGCCAATTTGATAGAATAATGGTATCTTACTATTATTTTAATTTCTTTAATGGCTGGGCATGATGGCTCACGCCTGTAATCCTAGCACTCTGGGAGGATGAGGTGGGAAGATACCTTGAGATCAGGAGTTCCAGACCAGCCTGAGCAAGAGCGAGACCCCGTCTCTACTAGAAATAGAAAAAATTGGCAAAGGGCATGGTGGGGAGCGCCTGTAGTCCCAGCTACTTGGGAGGCTGAGGCAGAAGGATCATCTCAGCCAAAGAGTTCGAAGTTGTGGTGAGCTATGATCACGCTACTGCACTCTAGCCGGGGCAACAGATCCTCCGTCTCAAAAGAAAAAAAAATTATTTTGGAAGTACAACTCTTTATAATTGGTCACTGATCATTTGCATTCTTTATTATGAATTGGTATCTCATTATCTTATTTAATCCTCACAAAACTCAATAAGAGAATCAACAGAATCAAGAGTTGCTTCTTGGAAAGATCAATAAAAGTGACAAACCTTTAGCTAGAGTGAAGAAAGAAAGAGAGAAAACTCAAATAACTAAAATGAGAAATGAAAGAGGGACATTAGTACCAATTTTACAAAAACAAAAAGAACTATATTAATAAGAGAGAACTAGGAATAATTATGTGCCAACAAATTGGATAACCTAGAGGTAATGGACAAATTCCCAGAAACACACAATCTACCAAGACCGAATCATGAAGAAATTGATCTGAACAGACATAAAAATAGTAAGGCAATGTAATTAGTAATCAAAAATCAAAAGAAAAGCACGAGACTAGATATCTTCACTGGTGAATTCCACCAAATGTTTACAGGAGAATTAACACAGATCCTGCTCAAACTCTTCTAAAAATTTGAAGAGAAGGGAATAATTCCTAATTCATCCTATCAGGCCAACATTACCCTGACGCTAAAACAAGACAAAAAAAAAAAAAAAACGCTATGAGAAAAGAAAACTATAGATGAATATCCCTTATGAACATTGATGCAAAAATCTAATAAAATACCAGCAATCCAAATTCAGTAGCATATTAAAAGGATTATATTAGGTTGGTGCAAAAGTAATTGCAGTTTTAGTATTGTTGAAATTTGCCTTTTGCTGTTAGAATACATTCTTAAATAAATGTGGTTATGTTATACATCATTTTAATGTGCATTTCTCAATTTATGGTGTTTTTGCTAATGACTTATTACTTGCTGTTTATTTTATATTTATTTTAGAGTATAGAAATGATGTTAGAGTGATTTTCTTATTCAGTTCAAAATGGGTCGTCAAGCAGCGTAGACAACTTGCAACATCAACAACACATTTGGCCCAGGAACTGCTAACAAACATACAGTGCAGTGGTGGTTCAATAAGTTTTGCAAAGGAAACGAGAGCCTTGAAGATGAGGAGTGCCATGGCTGGCCATTGGAAGTTGACAACAACCAATTGGGAGCAATCACTGAAGCTGTTCCTCTTAGAACTACATGAGAAGTTGTTGAAGAACTCAAGGTCAACCATCCTGTGGTTGTTCGGCACTTGAAGCAAATTGGAAAGGTGGAAAAGCTCAGAGTGGGTGCCTCATGAGCTGACCGATAATCAAAAAATTGTGGTTTTGAAGTGTCATCTTCTCTTTTTGTATGCAACAAGAACAAACCATTTCTTGATCGAATTGTGATGTACCATGAAAAGTGGGTTTTATACAACCACGGGTGATAACCATCTCAGTGGTTGAACCAAAAAGAAGCTCCAAAGGACTTCCCAAAGCCAAACTTGCACCAAAAAAAAGGTTATGGTCACTGTTTGGTGGTCTGCTGCTAGTCTGATCCACTACAGCTTTCTGAATCCTGGTGAAACCATTACATCTGAGAAGTCTGCTCAGCAAATTGATGAGATGCACCAAAAACTGTGAGAAAATTGCAGCGCCTGCAGCCAGCATTGGTCAACACAAAAGGCCCAGTTCTTCTCCACGACAATGTCTGTTGCACGTCACACAACCAAGGCTTCAAAAGTTGAACGAATTGGGCTATGAAGTTTTGCTCATCCACCATGTTCACTTGACCTTTTGCCAAGTGACTACCACTTCTTCAAGCATCTGGACAACATTTTGTAGGGAAAATGCTTCCATAACCAGCAGGATGCAGAAGATGCTTTCTAAGAGTTCATCAAATCCCAAAGCACGGATTTTTATGTTACAGGAATAAACAAACTTATTTCTCATTGGCAAAAATGTGTTGATGGTAATGGTTACTATTTTGATTAATAAAGATGTGTTTGAGCCTAGTTATAATGATTTAAAATTCACAGTCTGAAACCACAATTACTTTTGCACCAACCTAATACATCGCGATTGTATTAGTCAGGGTTCTTCTATTCAATAAAATAAAACTATACATATATACATACATATATATAGAGGGAGAAATAAAGAGAGGAGGAAATTTGTTGGGGGAATTGACTCATACGATTATGGAAGCTGGCTGGGCACAGTGGCTCACGCCTGTAATCCTAGCACTTGAGAAGGTTGAGGCAGGAGGATTCCTTGAGCTTAGGAGTTTGAGACCAGCCTGAGCAAGAGCCAAATCGGTCTCTATTAAAAATAGAAAAGTTAGCTGGGTGTAGTGGCATGCACCTATAGTCCCAGCTACTTGGGAGGTTGAGGCAAGAGGATGGCTTAAGCCCAGGAGTTTGAGGTTGCAGTGAGCTAAGACTGCACTCTATACAGGGCAATAGAGCAAGACTCTGTCTCAAACATCAAAAAAAAAAGATTATGGAAACTTAGAAGTCCCATGATTGGCCATCGGCAAGCTGGAGATCTTGGGTTGCTGGTAAGTGGTAGTGTGGCTCAGTCCAAATCTGAAAGCCTCAAAACCAAGACAGCTAATGGTTTAATTTTCAATCTGAGGCCAAAGACCTAAAAACCTAGGGGGCCACTGGTATAAGTCCTGGAATCCCAAGACCAGAGAGCCTGGGAGTTCTGATGTCCCAGGGCAGGAAGGAGGAGAGTGTCCCAGCTCCAGGAGAGAGAGAGAGGAAATCCTTTTCTCTCCTTTTTTGTTCTATCTGGGCCAGCCAAGTGGATAATACCTGCCCATGTTGAGGGTGGATCTTCCCCACTCTGTCCACTGACCCACAAGGTAGTCTCCTCTGGAAACACATGTACGGACACACTCAGAAATAATGCTTCACCAGTTCTTTCTTTCTTTTTTATTTATTTATTTATTTATTTTTGTACCCAGGCTGAAGTGCAGTGGCTATTCACAGATGCAATCATGGCACACTATAGCCTTAAATTCCCAGGTTCAAACAATCCTCCTGCTTCGGCTTCCTGTGTAGCTGGGACTATAGGTACACATCACCAGGATCAGCCTTCCAGCTTTTACCAGTTCTCTCAGTATTCCTTGATCCAGTCAAGTTGACATCTAAATTTAAATATCACAATGACCAAGTTGGATTTATCCCTGGAATGCAAGGATGGCTCAACATATGAAAATCAATCAATGCAGTATACCATATTAACAGAATAAAGGGGAAAAAACCCATGATCATTTCAATTGATGCAGTAAAATCATCTGACAAAATTTAATACTTTTCCATCATAAAAACACTCAACAAACAAGAAATAGAAGGATATTACCTCAGCATAATAAAAACCATATGTGAAAACACATGGCCAACATCATACTGGCAAAAGGCTGAAAGCTTTTCCTCTAATATCAGGAACAAGACAAATATGTCTGCTTTCACTGCTTACATACAATCTAGTAATAGAAGTCCCAGCCAAAGAAATTGAGCAACAAAAAGAAATAAAATACATCAAAATTGGAAAAGGAGTAAAATTATTTTTGTTTGCAGATGACATATCTTATATGTAGAAAACCTTGAAGATTCCACAAAAAACCTCTTAGAACTAATAAGTGAATTCAGCAAAGTTGCAGGATACAAAATCAGCATGCAAAAATCAGTTGTGTTTTTATATACTAACAATGAACAATCCAAAAAATAAATTAAGAAAACAATTTCCTTTATAATAGCAATAAAAATAATAAAATACTTAGGAATAAACTTAACCAATGAGGTGAATGACTTGTACACTGGACATTATAAAATGTTGCTGAAAGAAATTAAAGAAGACACAAATACATGGAGAGACATCATGTGCTCATGGATCGGAAGACTTAATTTTGTTAAGACGACAATACTACCCAAAATAATATACAAATCAATGCAATCCTTATCAAATCCCAATGACTTTTTTGCAGAAATAAATGTAAAATATTATTCTCAAATTCATATGGAATCTTGAGGGACTGCAAATAGCCAAACAATCTTTAAAACGAAGAACTAAGTTGGAGTTTTCACAATTCCTGATTTCAAAACTTACTGCAAAGCCATGGTAATGAAAACAATGTAGTACTGGCATAAAGACAGACAGATTTATGGAAGGGAATAGAATAAAGAGAACAAAGATAAACCTTTGCATACCTGGTCAAATGATTTTCAACAAGGGTGCCAAGAGCATTCATTTGGGGAAAGGACAATGTTTTCAACAAATGCTACTGGGAAAACTGGATATTCACAGGCAGAAGAATGAAGTTGGAGCCTAACCTTATACCACAGACAAAAATTAACTCAAAATGGGAGACCTAAACATAAGAGCTAAAACTATAAAACACTTAGAAGAAAAAATAAGGGCAAAAGCTTCACAACATTGGATTTGGCAATGATTTCTTGGATATGACACCAAAAGAACAGGCAACAAAAGAAAATCGAACTTCATCAAAATTAAAACTTTTATGTATCAAAGAATACTACCAACAGAGCAAAAAGGCAGCCCACAGAATGGGGCAACATATTTGTAAATTGTATATTTGATAAAGGATTGACACCAAAAATATATAAAGGATAAGGAATTTCTATAACTCAGCAACAAAAACCAAGCAATTAAAAAATGGGCAAAGAACTTAAATAGACATTTCTTCAAAGATATACAAATGGAAAATAAGCATAGAAAAGATGTTTAGTGGACACGGTGGCTCATACCTTGTAATCCTAGCACTTTGGGAGGCTGAGGCGGGAGGATTGATTGAAGCCAGGAGTTTGAGTCAGGAGTTCAAGACCACTCTGAGCAACACAGCAAGACTCTGTCTCTACAAAAAAATTTTTAAAATCAGCCAGTTGTGGCCGGGCGCGGTGGCTCACGCCTGTAATCCTAGCTCTCTGGGAGGCCGAGGTGGGCGGATCGTTCTGAGCTCGGGAGTTCGAGACCAGCCTGAGCAAGAGCGAGACCTCATCTCTACCAAATATAGAAAGAAATTAATTGG
>CAUYSK010078106.1:0-76502 GCA_963575035.1 Avahi laniger | reverse complement strand
CCTGCCCGCACTGTCCCCGGTACCCGGGTGCTGCCTCAACTGCCCTCACTGTCCCCGGTTCCCAGGTGCTGACACTCCAGACCGCACTGTCCCCGGATCCCGGGTGCTGACTCTCCTGCCCGACCTGTCCCCGGTACCCTGGTGCTGCCTCTCCTGCCCTCACTGTCCCCGGTTCCCAGGTGCTGCCTCTCCTGCCCACACTGTTCCCGGTACCCGGGTGCTGCCTCTCCTGCCCGCACTGTCCCCGGTACCCGGGTGCTGCCTCTCCTGCCCGCACTGTCCCCGGTTCCCGGGTGCTGCCTCTCCTGCCCGCACTGTCCCCGGTACCCGGGTGCTGCCTCACCTGCCCGCACTGTCCCCGGTTCCCAGGTGCTGCCTCACCTGCCCGCACTGTCCCCGGTTCCCGGGTGCTGCCTCTCCTGCCCGCACTGTCCCCGGTACCCAGGAGCTGCCTCTCCTGCCCGCACTGTCCCCGGTTCCCAGGTGCTGCCTCTCCTGCCCGCACTGTCCCCGGTTCCCAGGTGCTGCCTCTCCTGCCCGCACTGTCCCCGGTTCCCGGGTGCTGCCTCTCCTGCCCGCACTGTCCCCGGTTCCCAGGTGCTGCCTCAGCTGCCCACACTGTCCCCGGTTCCCAGGTGCTGCCTCTCCTGCCCGCACTGTCCCCGGTACCCAGGTGCTGCCTCAGCTGCCCGCACTGTCCCCGGTTCCCGGGTGCTGCCTCTCCTGCCCGCACTGTCCCCGGTTCCCAGGTGCTGCCTCTCCTGCCCGCACTGTCCCCGGTACCCAGGTGCTGCCTCTCCTGCCCCTGCCCGATCCCCAGGTGCTGCTGACCTGCTCCTGCGGCTCCCTCCCAGCGCAGGGTTTTCGGTGCTTCCCTGCTTGACCTTCAGTGTCTGGTCATGAAGCAGCCTGCAATGGACTCACTGCCCTTCAGGCGGCACAGAGTGTGCTGTGGTCCCCTCAAAACACTGGTACCAGCCCTACCAGCTCCGATCCAGCTACACCTGGATGACACAGGTGAGTCACTGCAGTCTTCGATGTGCTGTGCATATGCGATTAGCAAACGGTTAGCACATGCTATTGTGTATTCATTTCACCTTGACCACAGCTAAGAGTTCCATTTATTGACTCTAGTATTTTTGAATCCACTTACATTTCTCCCTAGCTCCCTACTGGACGAAGGAAATCTTCCTGGAGCTCTGAAGTCCAGCATGCCTCCCCCTGTCCGTTCTACGCACAGCCTCGGTGATCTCTCTAAAATCAAATATGATCACGCTTCTTAAACACCCATGAGTCTAAGGGGGAGACAAATGCAGTCAACTGACCTCACAGACATGAACCCTCAGCCCGTCGTGGTGCCCATGAGGGAGAAGGGCCTGTGACCTGTCCGGGGCCTCAGCAAAAACTGCGCCAAGTGGCACTGGGGCTAAAGGCGGGCTGCGTGGTGGCTGAGCAGGTGGGCAGCGGAGGGGGAATGTTCCAGGCATGGGAGACAACAGGCTGGAGGGGTCTGCGCAGGGGACGGAGGAAACCTGGGAGGGGATGTCACCGGCCAATGTGAGCCCAGGGAAGCTGAGAGAGCTGTGACCACACCAGACAAGTGACTGAGACCAACATAATTTTCATGGACAGAGTGTCACAACAGAATGTCACAAGGAAATGTTTGAGCCACCAGACTCAAACAACCTGTATAAACCTAACAAAAACAACTTGTATAAACCTAACAAAAACAGCTTCAAAATAGGAAACAAAATCTGGCAAATCCACAATCATTTTGGGGCTCTTACAACAATCCCAATTAATAGGCCAAGCGAAAAAAAGTTTTTAGTAAAAACAGAGGAACATAACTAACAAGCTTAATTTAATGGCCATACGTAGAAGCTGGCCTGCATAATTAAAGAATACGCTTATTCTAAAGTAAGTGCACATTGAACTTTTACCAAAAGAAGAAAGTTATAGGGCCTCTCCTACCCACACATTCGTAAAATACACTTGGACTTATTAAGGGGAAAAAACATGGGCACATCAAGGGACACTAAGAGCAACTGAAAACCATGAGCCCCACTCTGGGAGCAGTTTTGGGCTACAAAGCAAGCTTCAGCCAACTTCAAAGGAGATTATTACGTAGGCCACGTTACTAAAACACAGCGAAATTGAGTGAGAGACAGAGATGTTCTCTAAGGCCCATACATTTGGAAAATACTTTTAAAAACTCATGTCAAAGCATAAATTGTATTGCAAACAGAAGTACTTAGCACTAAACAATAACAAAAATACCATAGGCTGTCAGGCAGCTTACAGAAATGACAGACTGAAAGTTAATGAATTAGGTGTCCGGCTCGTTAGATTTGTTCAATAGAATCACCTTAAGGAAAATAAATATCATCTACAAAAGTAAAAAGAATGTAAATATACAATAGAAAGGACAAATAAAAACAGTTGTAAAATAAACATAAATATCTAGCTCGATGAAAGAAAAAACAAAAATAATAACGGGATTGAAAAAAGGAAGTTAATTATGGATAGAGCAGTGATTAAATGCAACCGCTATTAACAGCTTTGAGCAATTTATATGTCATTTCAGTTATGAAATCTTTCTTATTCTCTGAAAAATAATATTTTTTCTATTAGTAAATTTTATCTACTTTTATTGTATAAGGCATAACCTTGATATTAAAATTCAGACAAGGACAATATGAAAAATAAAAATTAGAGCCCACAGCGCCTACATTTATGAATATAGTGCAAGAATTTATACAAAATCCCAGCAATGCCTTTTAAGCAAAGGCAGTGATGCTTAAACAGGATGCTACATCGAGACTAGGTGTGCCTACTATAAACACAGACGGTCCCCGACTTAGCACGGTCTGACTGAGAATTTTTTGACCGCACGGTGGTGCAAAAGCAATGCACACTCAGTAGAAGCCGTGCTTCGAGGCCCCACACGACCATTCTATTTTTCACTTTCAGTACAGCATTCGATAAGTTACATGCGATACCCAAACTTTATTGTAAAACAGGCTTCGTGGTAGATGATTCTGCCCAGCTGCAGGCTAATGGAGGTGTTCTGCGCACCGCGTTGGGCACGAAACCACTGCTGTGGGATTGTGAGTGGCCGTCCCCGCCGTCAGCACTCAGGGCCAATGCCGGTGCCCGCCGGGCTCCAGACTCCCCACTCCTGACACTGGTCTGGGGGCGCATCTCCGGATCCGGGTCCAGGAGCTCCGCTGTGAGGGTCTAGGATCTGAGGAGGCCAGGACAGGCCTCCTGAGCCGTCAGTGCCTCCCTGGTGTTCAGATCAGAAAAACTCTCACCCCCAGGTCAGAGCCAGGAAGTGTGGGTCAGGGAGCCCAAGTGGTCCTGACTGTCTCTGTGGTCGCCTGTTGCTCTGGTCCTGAGCAGAGAGCCGTGCTGATCCGGAAGCGCTTCTCGGTCCTTCCCCTCGAGGCTGCAGTTCATGGAAACTCCTCCCCGGGCGCAGCGCGGGGCTGTCAGCCACTCTTGTTTCCTGTGGCTGTGTAGGTGGAGGAGGACCTCCAAGCCACCCTCTCTGATGTCAGCGAACCAAGAATCTGAACAGCCAGCCGTGGCCCTGCTCTGGTGGTTCCCAGCCTTGGCCACGGCAGAATCACTGAGAGTACGTGTTAAAGCTACCTCTGCAGGAACCACCCCGAGCCCCTGAATTAACCGAGCTGGAGCAGCCGCCGCCCTGGACAATGCACCCAGGATTCCTTCCGAAGACTCCGGCCCGCAGAGAGGAGCTGAAGAAAGTACAGCGAGGGGAACAGCGTGGCCGCGAGGGATTGTGGTCAGTAAGAAACCCTGTAAGCAGGGTTTCCGTGTAAATGTCAAAGCAATTGTTATTAAAAGGTATAAATATAGTAAATAGTGGTTTCAGAACAACCTGTTTCTAAAAGCCAAAGTCACAGAAACAGAACCAGTATGGGGTAAAAGCGAAGCCTACGGAGTATGTGATCCCGCAGGGATCAGAGGCCGAGGGCAGCGTAGACCCTCGGGAGCGCCGGGGCAGTGAGGGGCACCTGCTTCCAACAGAAACCAGGAACCCAGAAAAGCACAGAAACCAACATCGAGATGAGTGAAACAGGGCAGTACACATGCAAGGTGGCAGCGCATGCTCCTTAAAGATCAGGTTCTGGAAGAAAACTTAATGACACAAAATTTGCATGTGCATTGGGAGTTTTTTTCACTGGGAATTAATTTAGATTTAATTTAGTACCTAAAGAATGTAAGTCTTTATACGGTCAATGAAAAACAAAAAATACAAAACTGTATTACAGTAAAATTTCATTCTTACATGTTAAACTATATATTATAATACACAGACATGAAAAACTTCAAGAAAAAAACAACAAAGTTAGTGGTGGTTTGAGAGACTGTGGGTAGATTCTATTTTCTCCTGTTTGTTAATTGTATTTTCAAATTTCTCCAATAAACATGTATTCTATCATAGGGAAATATTTTATTTTTTAAAATGAGATAACAAAATAATGCATATGGCAAAATTTATACCTATATAAATAAATTATAAGTACATCTATAAAAATATAACCAGATGGCAGAGGAAAGACCAAACATATCATATATGATTATAACTGATGAAAGTTAGAACGCAAAATAAAGATATGATGGCCATGAATATTTCTGTGCCAAAAACTATAACATTAAAATATTTAAAATGTAAACTCCTCATAACATAAGGAGAAAGGGACAAAAACATAATGTAGTGGGCGACACTAACACACATCCCACCAGTCAAATACATACTCACCGCTGGGATTCATGCAAGGGATATAAAGCTATGGGAGATTCTGAAATATAAACGTTAGAATAGCCTCACACTGCCGTACTTAGAAAACAGACTCTCAGTGCTGAAGGATCTCAAAAAAAACAAATTGTCAACATTGGTTTTGTGAAAAGAAAATGACCTGGAAGATTTGGAGGCTTAATAAATACACTATTATTTCCTTCCTGAGTTCAGAGTCAACAAAAAAAATAAGACCCGGAAGGCAGGCAGGTGCCCAGCGCGGCAGCCACACGGCGCAGCTAACAATGGGGCCAGAGGACTTCCTGACGCCCCTCCACCCGCCGTCCACAGCTAGCCCTTGGGCACCCGGCTGAGGGTGCTGTCACCGGATTGTCACCTTGCCCTCACCCAGAGGAGAGAGGGAAGGTGAAGGAACAGACCCCCAGTGCTTGGAGCCCAGCAATAGATAAGCGAGAGAAATAGACGGTCCTGTCCCCTATCACCGCCAGCTAATTCCCTCCTCCGCGGGGACCTCGACCAAGAGGAAGGCAGGGAGAACGCCCGGCGCCCGGGGCTCCGGAGCCCTGTGAAAAGGGGCTGTCCCCTCCCAGGCAGTTTGCACAGAACAATGACGAGGAAAGTTGAGTGAGCAAAAAAAATCTACCTCCAAAAAGGCACCTCCTGAAGATGGTGTTACTGGTAGATTATTTTAAGCTTTCTGATAACAAGGAACTACTGTGCTAAATGAAATCTTTCAGAGCATAGTAAAAAAAATTAAAAATGAAATAAATGGAAATATTTACAACTCATTTTAGAACCAAACATAATCATTTCTCTAGATTTCTGTTACGAATATACATACCAAATTCCTCTACAAAACACTAGGGAAGGAAGACTGTGGTCCGGAGAGAAAGGTGCACGGTCACCGAGAAGAGATTGTCCCAGGCGTGTGATATAAGAAATCTGTGAACATGAGTCATGTCGATTGGTAAAAGGATAAAAACCGTATGATCATCTCAATAGGTGTCAAAAAGGCTTTTGGAGAGGCCCCGTGCGCCTTATCTGTCTTCCGTGTGGACACGCCCCCTGCAGGATCGGGGCTGCCCGAAAACAGGGAGCACCGCGCCTTCCTCCCGAGTGTAAGGTCTGCCGGCCACACGGGGAAGGGGGCGAGCACAGCCGGGGAGGGCTGGCGTGCGGGAGGTGAGGGGTCGTACGGCACGGATGGGAGCTCCCAGGTCAAGGCCGTCTTGCCAAGGCCGCAGAGGCAGGGCTGCCAGACAGAGTGCAGGACACCAGTTAGAGCCGAATCTCACATAAGCTACAAATAATTATTTTTTACTATAAGTATGTCCCAAATACTGCATGGGACACACTTACACTAAAAAATTATTCATCATTTATCTGAAATTCAAATGTAACCAAGTGTCCTGCATTTTTATTTGCTAAGTCTGGCAGCCATACAAAGTGGCCAAGCTAGAGCTGTGGCTCCCAGGCAGGCCGGCCCCAGAGAACACCCAAGAACTTGCAAATACCCAATAAGGCAAAAAGGACAGCATTTGTGCACCCACCGCAGGGTTACTGACAACCAAATGAGCAGGCAGCAGCCAAAGGGCAGACTGCAGGCGGAGGCCAGGTTAGGGAAGCAGCGGCTGTACTTGCCGTCCCTGCCCCTGAACCCCTGAGCGAGTAGAGGTTAAGCTTTGGCAAAGGGGACATGTTGCCCACAGCACTGCAAGAAGAAAGGGGTCAGGGCAGGCGAGCAGAAGGTCAGCCCCAGACCCTCCTCAGGTCGAGACCCTCAGAGCACAGCCGTGGGGGGTATGGAGGGAACTTTAACAGGACATGAGGTGCAGCGTCAAACTCAGTGGATTTCAGTAACCAAACTGGCCAGGAAGTTGGAGAATCTGCTCAAGATGTTAAGCTATATACTGCCATTCGGCTTGTGAGTGGAGAAAGCAACACCTTTCTGTATTTAACCCAACAGCCAATACCTTGATTAGTGAGGAAATACTAGAGCTAGTCCCATTATAACAAAAAATAAAACAAAGCTACTTCCACTGTTATTATTAAACATTGATCTGGAATTTCACTAGCCAATGCAGTTAGAAAAGAAAAGAAAATAGGAGATAGTATATTGAAAAGGAGGTAGCAATTATTATTACTTGCAAATAATACAATTTTCTAACCAAAAAATTATAAAACTGTGAGTCCAGTAAACTGTCAAAATAAATAGAAAAATAGGTACAAGCTCCTTGTCTCCCACTGAGGTCTGTGGACTGCCAGAGAGCAACCCTCCTTTATTTCTGTCGTTGTACGTGTTTACTCGCTGTCCGCGTCTCTCACCATTGAGGAACGTGGCCGAAAATCATCTGCGCGGCTCCTGTGTCCAGGAACCAGCTCTTGGTTGCGTATGTCTTCTCTGTTGTAGCTCAGTTTACATTTCACTGATTTCTGCTCTTCCATCTACCGCCTTCCTTCTCATTTTTTAGACTTTACCATGCCATTCTTTTAATTTCTATTAGATCAACAATTTCCAGTCTTTCTTCTTTTCTAGTAATGCATTTAAGGCTATAAATTATGTTCTAAGTATTACTTTGACTGCATTCCCCAAGTCTGGCTACGTGATGTTTTCATTATCATTCAGCTCTTAACATGTTTTTATTTCTGTTATGATTTCCTCTTGGAGTCATGACTTATTTATAAATATGCTTTAACGCATCCACAGGTGTGGCTTAATTCAACTTACTGGCTTCTAACAGGACCTGGAGGAGAGAGAACGTGGCCTGCACGATCCCAGATTTTCAATATTTTGGGGTCTTATTTTATTACCTTATTTATGTGATTATTATAACTGTTCCATGTGTGCTTTCCGCAATTTTTAGGTGCAACATTCTATGTATCATTAGGCCTAAGTTCTTCATCTGTATTTTTAAATCCTGTACTTACTTGTCCCACAGTGAGGGCCGACTTACAGACCTCTCCTCGTCATCCTGTCAAATCTTAATTTAGGTATTTTGGGGCCACATATGTAGGAGTTTGTAAGTTTACAAATTGCTCCTGGTGAATTCTTTATTTACCATTTTATAATGATCCTTTTTGTCATTATTAATGCCTTTTTACTTTAAAGTCTACTTGCGTGTTAACGTAGTTAATAACTTTTCTTGTCATCAATATTCTCCTGGCATATCTATTTCCCTACCTTTACTCTCCGCCTTTCTGTTTTCAGTATGGACTTACTAAGAGCATAAAGTCATTTTTTAAAATTTATCTAATCTATCAGTCTCTGTTTTTATCCAATGAACTCAATACATTTACATTTCTGGTGTTATAACCTATTTGGAGCTGTTTCTACCGTATTTTTCAGCGCTTCCCCCTCCTGGCTTCTGACTTCCCTTCCTGTCTCCTACAGCAGGGGGGCAAACGACAGCCATGGGCCACGTTCAGCTCACCGCCCATTTTTGTAAATAAAGCTTAACTGGAACACGGCCTGGCCCATTTGTTTAGGTCTCCCGGATGGCGGCCTTGGCACTGCAGTCGCAGAGCTGCGTAGCTGTGATGGCGGCCACACGGCACACTAAGCCAAACGTGCTCGTTATCTGGCCGTTTACAGAAAACGTTTGCCGAGCCTTGTTCTATAAGATTAGGGTGTCTCTCTTCGTTTTGCCTTTACTGTTTTGGAAGTTACAAATTCTACTTTTACTCCCTTAGTAGTCAGGGTTAAAATTTTAACGTGTACTTGGTGTGACAAAATCTAATGTTAACCCATTTGTTTTCATATGATCTTTCGAGAATTTTAGAGTTGTTGGATTATTCTTCTCCCACTTTCCATGTCACTGGGATACCTGGACTTACATGCTACTTAATCCAGTATTTCAGGCCCTACATGTCTCCATACATTTGAGATGTCATTACTATTACTAGTACTAGTACCAGTACTAGTACTAGTACTAGTACGTTGTCCACCTCATCAGTCTTGCTCAGGGTTACCCACAGGTTTACTAACTTACTTGTTCACCGTTCTGGTTTCAGCTTACTTCTTTCTGGTTTCAACTTTCTCCCTAATAAAGTACATTCCTGGAAGTTGTTTTGGTGAGAACCTTTTAGTGATGAGCTCCCTAAGTCTTTGTTTTGATCCTGTCTCTCTAATACTTGTTTGACTATTTACTATTTACTGGCTGTGTAGAGAGGCTGGACGTGCAGCTCCAAAGGAGTGGGATGACTCTTGTGCAGAAATTTCTATTTTCCCTCAACACTTTGAAGACTTAATTTCACACTCTGGTTATCACTGAGAGGTGACACCCAAATTAACTGGCATTCTTTCATGTGTCATCTTTTATTTCTGGCTGCTGTTAAGGTATTGTCTTTACCTCACGTATTCTCACTAGCTTACTGTGAGATATATATATATATCTCTGTGTGTGTACGTTTTTTATCTATCCTTCTTAGAACTATTTTTGCCCTGAATCAGAGAATTCAAGACTGTCCTCGATTTTGGAAAACTCTCAGGCATCATCCTCCCCAGTGTCACTCACTGTCCTCCCCTCTGTCCTCCATCTGACCCCATCGTGCTCTCATCGGACCTTCTTGCCCTGTTCTCGCACCTATTGCTTTTGCTTCCAAATTTTTCATCTCTTTATTTTCATGTGCTCAGAGTGGTCCTCCACTCTACTAATTCTCTGTTTAGTTGTGTCTAATTTGCTTTTTAACCTAACCATTAAAGGTTAAAACCATTAAAAGTTAGGTTAAAGATCAAAGTTCAATCACTATATTTTTTATTCCTAGAAGTTCTCTGGCTCTTTTCAAATCTTCCTTGTCTTTTGTTTTTCCTTGGTGGTAGCTTGTTATTTTGTCATTTTTTTAAACATTTTCCCATTGTCTTTAATGCTAATTATTTGATAATCTTTATTTGATAATATTGTTACCTGAAACTCTTAGAAGTGCAATCCTACTGTTTTTATATCCTGAACTTACCCGGAGTTCATTTTTCTCCTTGGACTGGCACTTCTGGATTTTGAGCTCATCTTCATAGGGGTTTATCTGTAGGAATTCCCTGTGTGCACCCACCGAGGTTTCATGTCTTCTCCTGCCAGGGCCTTCATAAGAATTACCAGTCAGGGTTCATTTTATCCTAATCTCTCAGATTTGGGGGAGCAGTCCGTGCCTCTCGGATAGTGGAAATTCAAACTCCAAATGCACCTGAAGGCAGCCGCTGGTTACAGACTCTCAAAGGCAACCATTTCCTCCTGCTCAGAACCAGGCCCGGCTTACAGGCCCGCGTTCGTCTGCCGAGGGTGGCCTGTCTTCCTGGTCCGCCTTTTCCTTGAGGTGCGGCTCTTCAAAGGAGCCAGACAACTCTTGCGCAGGAATCTCGGTTCTAACATCCAGCCTCTCTCGAGCTTCATCTCCCGTCTCTGCATAGCCAGGAAAATCCAAGAGTGTGTCAGTTAAAACGACGTACAAAGTGACATCGACGCCCACCTTCGCCTCCAAGCCTGCCCAGCACGGCCCCGCCCCCCGTTTCTGGTTTCCATTTCCTCTTTGGTGCGGGCCTTTATACGGGATCCCCTCATCTTTTCTTGAGTAACGTGTGTTATACTTGTGACATCTCAGCCAACATTCCTAGGCGTTTTGTGTCAAGATGTTGTTCAGGGCATCTGGCTCATCGAACTGCTAAAAACAGAGGATTAAACTATGCATTAAACCGTCTGAAACGTTGCGGAACCAGCGCCAAGTCCAGAGTAACTAGTCCCTGGTTTGTTCGCAAGCACGTGCAACGCAGGGACAGGCCTCCTGCACCAGAAGAAACCTGTCCCGGCCCGTCCTGGTCCTGCCCACAGCCATGCCACTGAGATTTGTCTATCATTTTAATTCCTAAGAAGGAGACGGGGATGTGGAGGAAGAATCTGTCCATGCCTAGCAGACATCGTCTGAGATGCCAGCAACAGCAACGAGAGGAGACAGAGCAGCTAACAAGGTCGCAGCCTGTCGCTTTTCCACGGCCCTGGAAGTTGCCCTTTCTGGCATTTCCAAAGCGCCAGCTCCATCTCCTGACGCGAGATCTCTCCAATACCTTGGTCATGATAATCGTTTTTAAATCTGCCAGTATTTCATAGTTCAAAAAGCACTTTCACGCCACTTATGAAAGTTTAGTTTCCACATCTCACAAATGAAGATGAGGCTCAGGGGATTGGGCAAGTGACCCGCCCTGGTCAGCGTTCTGTCGTCAGCAGAGCCAGAACCGGGCTGTTTTTAGCCGAAAGTGCTGCCCATAAACCCTTGTGAGAGCAGGTGCCACAATCGGTTCTCCTGCTGCTGCGCCGTCCCAGACACTAGCTACGGGAGTTCGAGCAACATTGGAGGTTAAACTAAACAGCTCTTAGAGTCTTGCCTTGAAATGGTAGTTGTGCCATTTCTAAGTGACGCTAGCCAAGGAGACCCCCGGAGCTCGGAAGGAAAGCAGAGGGGCGGAGGGGCCGAGGGGCGAGCACTGGGAGGTGGGTGCTGGACGGTGAGGCCTGAGGAGCGGGTCTCTGCGTGGTCTGGGTCAACGTGCTGTGCTCCAGGGCTGTCTGCAGCCAGGGACATGGACAGCTCATGTGACTCACCCTGCCTTTTATCTGCTTTGCTCTCTCAGCAAGAATGATTTTCATTGTACCATAAGCTAAGAATTGCCAAGTGCATTTGGGGTGATGTGTTAACTAAAATTGCTCCTCAAGGAGAAAGAGCTAAACAGGCCTCAAAGCAGAGGTTTCGCTCTTGGAGTCCTGGCTCCCAGCTGTGCCCATGAAGAACTAACTAGACGTCTCAGCCCACAGACAGGGTGGCCGCAGGGAAGAGCTGGCGCCAGCCTCTGCGCTCCTCATGGCCCGGGGGCAGGGCTCCTGTCAGAGACTGACCACAGCAGGGCAGCACGAAGGAGCAGGAGGCCAGGACTGTCAGGCCACGGGCAGCGGAGACCGGCAAGCTGGGAACAGAGCCACAGGTCTGCCGCCCGGTGCGGCAGGGACCCACATGGGCAGATCCGGGAGGTTCCCAACACTGGCACCGTGGGTGCTGGCCAGTTTTCTGTGGATGGGGGCACAGTGCAGGAGCGGTGGGTCCGAGAACATGTCAGGTGGGCAAGCAGCCACTGGATCATGGCACAGGAGTGGCCGGAATGGCCCACGGGAAGGGCCCATGCAGCCTTCCTCCGCTGGGCTTCGAGCTCCCCCAGACAGGGCCAGGGTGGTGGCCCAGCCAGCTCCCTGGGGAACACGACCTCTCATGATGTGTGTGCACATTATTCACCCGTCTGCCCACTCTGGGTGCAGTGAGCCCTGGGGTGTGACTCAGAGCAGGGCACGGTGCTGGGCGTGGGGCGTAGGGGCGGGCGGGGCTCAGACCCGCGTCCACGTCCTGGGGCCTGAGCTCCGACCAGCCCCGGTCCAGTTGGAGAGGCCTCCAGCCTCCCGGCCCATCACGTGCGAGCCCAGCTCGGCACATTTGCACACCCAAATCACTGCCACCTGCCCCCAGATCTGGACCCGCCAATCAAAAAGAGGTGCGTGAGACAGACGGCACAGGGCACCCAGGAAGGAGACAGCAGGTGGGGACGCGCACCAGGCCGGCTGCAGCCTGCGAGACGCCACAGACGCAGGAGAGTCATTCAGCCGTCAGAGGCCCTTGCGTGGGAACAAAATTCATCTTCCGGAGTTATTAGGAGCCCACGTGAAAGTGGGTATAAAGTGTCCTCGAGGTCGTATGTTGCTAAGGTAATTTCAAGAGAGAGCCAAGCAGAACGGGGGAGGAAGGAAACAGCAGTTCCCTCGGCCGCTGGGCCACTGGGTGGACGTGGACCTTCTCCCAGGGAGGCCTGGGAGACAGAAGTCAGGTGACACCAACGCTGCCCCAGGACAGGACAGGGACAGCCCAGCAGCCAGCTCTGCCCTACCCGCCTCCTCCTCGCGGCATCTGGCACCCGCGGACCCTCCCACTCTGAGGGGGTCCCCTGCAGCCTCTCCCTGTGGGCTGCCGCGTCACTCCCTGCAACATCCCCGAGCCAGGGAGGCTCCGCCGCATTCTTGGCAGGAGGCCTGTCATCCTGCATCACTGTGCATGTGGGCCCCATTTGCCGGGGCACTGCCCGGGATAGGGGATCCAGAGGGGTGGCTGTTGGGACTGGCCTTAAACACTTCCACCTGAGAATGCGGAGGGAACACCCCCCAAAGTGATGAAAGCACCAGAAAGCAGGATGCTGCACATGCCAGGAAGAGGGGAGCGGAGGAGCCCCTGATGTGCGAAAGCAGGAGGGATCCTCTTGGGCGGCCCAGAGACCCCCCCAGCACGAGGTATGCAGGTGACAGGAAGCACAGGAGAGCCCGGTGCAGGGCTGGCCCTCAGCATGTTGCCGCCAGGGCTCCCAGAGACCAGGCCAGGCCCGTGGAGGCTGACGGAGCCGCGGACCCCCAGGCTGTCGTCGCAGCGGCTGTCTCAACATGCACTGCAGCCCATCAGTGGCCGCATTCGTGGGGACAATCCATAGCCTTGCAGGCGTGCAGCTCTGCCCTGGAGCTGGTGGGGCCCGGGAAGGCACCAGGACCACCCAGACAAACAAACCAAGCCGCAGGTGGGTAGTTAGGCGTCAGCCAGCTCGAGTCAGCATCCATCGCCATTAGCGACTCTTCCTTTCCTGGCCCGAGGGGCTCATGTGAGGGCTCTGAACAGACCAGAGCCCATGGCCTTATTGCTCATATTTGAAAACAAAATTCGCGAAGCCGCAGGAGGGGCAAAACCCTCCCAGCTCTGGCCATGCCTAGAGCCCGCGATCCGGCCTCACTACTCCAACGCCACCCCTCTCTCTCCAGCAGTGACTCCCCACAGACCCACGGCAGGAAGCAGCCCTGCCTCGCCCAGATTCACACAGATTCCTGCCTCACGCACCGCACTCGGCTCCAAACCAGGGCCTGCCCTGCGGCCCCTCGGCCGGCACTGCCGTCCCTGTTTCTTCCAAGACGAAATGGACCACTAACCTTTTCCCAGCATTTCCCCTTCCCTCCTCCCCAGGTCCACCAAAGTATTAGCTTTCGCTGCCACCTGGGTTTGAAAAGTTCAGAATCATACCAGTACACAAGACTGTTCATTTTTGTGTTTGGGCCCTTGTTTGGGTTAAAAAACAAAAACAGATGTACCCATCACTAGGCAGAATCAGAATACCCAAAGAGGGGCCCTCGTGGGAGTGATAATCCCGTATCCCTAATGCACACGTGCACCAGGGTTCGCCTGTGGTCTCGTTCACGGGCACATTTCGGATGAGCATGTACTGTGGCCGTGCCTGCTGGTCACTGTGGGTCCAGAGATACATGAGGCACAGCCCTGTCCCCAACACAGGAAAAGGGCCACATCGAGTTAGGACTGTAGCTTTCTGGGCAGAATGCATGGTGCCTGCGTGGGGTGGGCAGGGGCCTCTGAGCCAGGACAGGGTGTGGGGGACAGTGAAGGGTCAGGAATACCTTCTGGAGGGACTCGTGGCAGAGGGAGGAGGGCACTCCAGCCCGGGGAAGACCAGGAAGGAAATGAAGGAAGGGAACACGGCCACTCCAGGGGCTGTGAGCCCCTCAGCCGGCGGGGCACAGGAGAGGGGCCGTGAGACAGACAGGCAGGACCGAGGGTGAGGCATCCCCAGGGAACAGGGTGCAAGCAGAGGAACGACGGAACTCGGAGTGTGTTTTCTCAAGGGCCCCTCCGTGGCTGCGTCAGGAATGGACAGGTTTGGAGTGACGGGGTGACCCAGAGACCTGAGCAAGAGGACAGCACCACCACGGTGATGACTTATGCGGCGCCGCCCTGCGTGCTCTGCAGACATGAACTCATGAAGTGCTCATCAGCGCAGTGGGGTGGGCGCTGACAGGGCCCCAATTTACAGAGAAGCCACTTGAGACACCGAGGGGACCACCTGCCACGGCCCGAGGCTGATGCAGGAGGGAGATGAGGGGGGCCGGGCCAGGCGAGTGGCGAAGAGGAATTTAGGCCAGAAACATTCAGGGTGCGGGGCCCAACCAGGGCGGGAAGCTGGGAGGGTTCGGGGATGGCTCCCAGGTCCCCAGTTGGGGTACCTGAGGGATCTCAGGGCTGCAGGGAGAGGAGAAAAGCAGGGGTTCCCCTGGGTGCTGGGCCACGTCAGAACATTTGTGGGGTGTCATAGGAGCTGCCCTACAGAGGCTGAGACGTGTCGGTCATGGACGCCGGGTTGGCCCCCCAGCGAGAGTGTAGGGTGAGGAGAGACCCCTTCTGGTCTCTCCTTCCGGTCGGCCCCTCGGAACCTCAGAAGCTGCCCTGGAATCCACCTCCCAGCCGAGGGGAGAGCGGTCAGGGGAGAGTCAGAGCTCCTGGAGCCGGGAGGACGCCCCGCTGCACAGCTCCAGTCGGGGGGTGGGAGGGGACACTTGCATGGCGCTCAGAGGGGCCAGCGCAGGAAAGGGGAAGTTTAAGAGGGCCCTAAAAATTTTTGAAGAATTTCAGAGAGGAAAGGAACCTCTTAAACACTTCCAATAAGTGATTTTTTCCTTTAAAAAAAACATTTAAAAAGGAAGAAACCTTACAAAGGGAAAAAGTCTTGCTCAACCTCTGGGCAAATTCTGCAGGAAAGCGGGAAAGGGGAGGTGGGTGTGGAAGGCAAAAGCAATTTATGGGCCCGCGGGGCCGCGCCAGCTTGAGAAGGTGCCGGAGCCACTTGGCACGGGGCCTGCCTGCTGACTTGAGCTTTGAAAAACAACTTCCTGTCAATAAATGTGAACAAAAGTTTGGACCCATCTTCAAAGTGATGAGTAATGCCAAAAATATGTTCCTGCAAATGGGGGGAATGGGCTGTTCGCAGCGCTTTGGTGTTGGGGGGAATTTATAAATAACCACTCAGGTCTGCCAGGGCTGCGCCTGCCATGGGAAAAACGCACCACTCCGGCGAGCGGGGACTTGGCAGCCACAGGCCACGTGTGATAAATCAGGAGACTGAGCTCAGCAGCCCTCCGCAGCGGGCCAGCCCCTGGCAAGGCTGACGCGAGGGTGCCCAGAGAAGCCGGGGTCACATCCTGGCGTGGGGGCAGGGGCTTCCCGAGCCTCTCTTCAGGGCTGAGCAAGGAGGGGACCCCTGAACCAGCTCTTCCTCTTGCATTCTGGAAGGATAAAAGGAAAGGATAGATTCTACATGTGGTTTCCATCAGCGGAGAAAAGTAAAAACACGTGCCGGCGTTTCTAGCCGACTTGGTCCTTGTTACTTTAATGAGAAAGACCAAAATTGGGGACAAGAGTGGAAAGAAGCTGCGGCTCTCTGTGCCCTGGCCTCAACCGCGGTCCCAATGCAGGTTCCTCCTGCTCCACCTGCCCTTCTGCGCAGAAGGGGAGGGACGTGGGGGGAGGGGGAGTCGCCAGCCCCAGCCGTCTTTTCCCTGTGCCGGAGGTGCCACTCGGCAGTTCGTTCGTCAGCGTTTAAGCATCATTACGACGTGAACAGCCTCCCTCAAAGCCAGAGAGCAGCTCTGCATGCCTATAAATTAGAGTACATCAAACCTGAGTTCGTTGAGTTTTGGCCAATCAGAAGTAAAACTTCCATAACTTTTTACAATTCTCTGCATTCTTCCAATTATATTAAAATATTTATTTGCACCCTGCATGATATATATAAATGTTTTATTAACAAAACTTGAAACCTGGTTCTTTAACCAGAACAGAGACGCACCGCGTGCTGGCGGAGGCTTGGCCGCCAGGCACTTTGAACGGCTGATGTCACGGGGAACAGCCAGGAGTGGGTTTGCGGCGATCATCAGCGGGAAGCAGCGGCCGAGCACGAGCTGGAAGCTGCGCCTCATTCACAGCTGCTCACCCGCCTGCAGCTCCCGCCAGTCTGGTCCTGTGTTGTCCCTGCCTTGGCCAGCCTGTCCGAGGGACTTACTTCCAGGGTGACAGTGTGTGTCCTGCCTTCAGGCAGCTGACCGGCACAGGAGTCCCATTGGTCACCTCGAGAGCAGGGAGGACAGGGAGGGACGTAGGGCGCGCTTCGCCATTCCGTCCTAGCTGGGTGGAGACGAAAGCGGTCAGGGTGAGGAGCATGAAAACCCCACACTCCCATCGTCACCCGCCCTTTCCCAGCCACCGCCGTGGGGCCTGCACGCCCCTCTCTGGAGTGCAGTTCCTCTGTCCCTGAAACAAGCGTAGCATTGAGCACCCTGGGAGCCAGATGGTGACCTGCCTCGTATTCCGGAAACATCTCCAGCCTGTGCTACAACAGCCTCCCTCGAACACCATCTCATCCCATCATTGCCGCCCCCGAAGGTCCCTCCACTGCTGACGCACCAAGTACTCAGGGACATTGGTAACACGCTGCCGGCCAGGAGGATGCTGAGACCTGCCTGAGGTTTAATAATAATGCCACCAAGAATGACGGCTCAGGGTCATCGAGTACATCCAACTGCCAAGTCCTGACCAGCTCTGGCTGTCCCCACCACAGCCCTGCGAGGTGGGACTCGCTGCAGATGCAGGAGGGTCTCTGTGAGGTGAAGGGCACGGCCGAGGCCCCCTAGGGCTGGCCAGGGTGCAGCATGCCGCTGCCTGAGCAAACAGCGTCACAATGAGCCCGTCAGGAGCAGAAGGGCCATCTGAGCCTCCCAGGAAGACAGACGAGGCCACAGCCAGGATTACCTGCCCGGCCAGGCCAGCAGCAGCGGAGTGAAATTGGAAGAAGGAACAGGGAAGGCATTCTGCGGATTCATGGATCAGCTGTGTCGTGAAGAGGCGGAAAATCTTCTGTCCCACCGAGGCGACTGGGAATCTGCCTGCTTGTCCCCTTAGAAGCTACAGTCCCGGGAACCCAGAAATAGCCGTGCCTGTGATGGGGAAGAGGGGTCCAGGGGGTGCTGCCGAGGCCGGGCTGCTCTGGAGGGGTGCGGGGACTTGCATGGAGGCCCCTCTGCTTTGGGGGAAAATCTAGCAGGATCAGTCCGAACAACACACGCAAGGCGTCAGCCTACCCGGCTCATGGTGAAAACAATGAGAGAAGTCACTGGCAAAGATCTGGTCTGCTCACCACTCGCATGTTTTTCATCTAATTAATCTCTTTTCATCTTAATTAACCGCTTCTTTCCACATTGGATGACAATAACCAGTTCCCAGAAGTCAGCAATGAGGTAAAAATGGCAGCATGGCCCTGTGTGGGGCAGCAGCTCCTCGGTGTCAAAGCGCGGAGGTCGCCCAGCCCCAGCCGGGGAAGGGCCGCCGAGGCGGGAACGTTCGTCCTTTTTCAAGTTGATTTTTCCAGGGGTGGGGTGGTCCCGGGGCGAGAGAAGTCTCATTCTCGCAGACAGTGTTGGAGCTGCTTGCTGTTATGTTGTGAAAGTTCTGAAAGTTCGAGGAACCAGAACTCCCCAGTCAACCCAATGGTAAAACGAAACCAAGGAAAAGCAATAAATGGATTCATTTGGTTTCCCTCTCAAAGGCTGACACCGGACTCGGGGGTGCGGTTTTGTTTCCTGAGAGTGCGCAGCCTATTTTCTGGGCCTTTCTCTCACCTCCTGTGAAAATTTCAGCCGCCGCGTCAGGTAATCCAGGAAGCCGAGATTCAGGAGTGGACTAAACATGAGATTTTTAAACTGAAGAGGGCCAGTCAGCAGGTGGTCTCGGCCAGCGACGTCTTCCTCTTGGGCAGAGAGGCTCAGTGCTCTGGGTCCATCCTTCCACGTCCACACTGCCTCTTAAAATACGCATCAGAAGCTGGCAGGGTCCTCTGTATGCACAAGGATGGTGGAAACATTTTCCCTGTCCGCTGTCCATAAGAGCGCAAAGTGTTACTTTTCTGGTGTATACTTTGGCAACTAATTTCCAAGCCTTAAAAATATGCACATTCCACTTCACACCCCTTAGGATGGCCACTTTTATAAACACAGGAAACAACAAGCGTTTGTGAGGATGCGGAGGAACTGGAACCCTTGTACGCTCCTCCCGTAGGAGCCCATCTTTGTCTCCCTCCCCCGGCCTGGGACAGAAAACAGATGGTGCCCCAGTCTGCACATGCATTGTTTGGGGTTCATTCAGGACACCCAAAAAGTGTTCTTCTTTGGGTAGAGGATTCCAAATAGTAGTTATATTAGCAAAACTTTTATGCTAAATATTGTCGTTACCATCCTAAAGAGAGTCCATTGCCTGGAGTCCAAAGTCCGAACCAAGGGCTTCCACTAGAAGAAAAGTGACAGACGAGTCTTCAAGGCAGGTGATGTTCCTTGAAAGCCTGAGTTTACTCAACGGGCCAAGTCCTGGGTGGGCCCATCTGGGCAAGAGAGGCCCGGGCTCCTGGCGCCACCCATAGCAGGAAGCTCTACTGTGACCAGTGGGTCCTGCAGTGACACCAGGTGGCATTGAGACACCCAAGAGATGCTGCATCAGTGGTGGTTCCTGTGGCCACAGCCACTGTAGCTTGTCCCTTTCATCTTTCTGTAGCTCTCGTAACCATCTCGTATTCTGTAAAGTTTGCATATTTATTATGTTCTGAATGGAAGCTCCAAGAGGATAGGGGTCTCGGTCTCCTGCTCCCTGACATTCCCGACCCCCAGAACACCGCCCCACATGTAGCTGCTGCCCTGTAATTACACTGGACTGATGAAATGAGGGATTGAGTTGGAGTCCAGGAATCATCTAGAATGCTATTTATCACCTGCTGCCTCTCCAGCCTCTAGCACCTTCTGGGGGAGGAGGGGTGTCCTAGACACATATACATCCCACAGCTGCCCTTGAGCAGTGGACAGTCCCTGTGCATGGCCACCTCATGTGTCCCTTCTCTCTGCTGCTTTGCCTGGGGGCTTTTCTGGCCATGCGCGCACGCTTAGCCCTCTGTAGGGCAGCCCAGACGTGCCAGGGACTTACAGCTGGGCCAGTGAAGGACGCCGTCAGTGGATAGACGCCCCGGCTTTTGAGTCCCTCGGGAGGATCCTGGGCCGAGCCTCAATGACCGCAGCAGGACGCTGCTCACCGACCAGCCCTTGGGCTCCTCCCTGCCCTGTCTCCCAGTCCCCACACCGCACCAGGGGTCTCCTCCCAAATAAACTGCTTCATCCACATCTTCCTCCCTGGGTCTGTTTTCAGGGAAGCCAGACGAACGTGAGGCAGTGGGATCACACTAGCTGCTCCTCACTCAGTGGCTAAAATATGCTCTTTGTAGTTCAGGGAGTCACACGGGTCCTGAAATGAAGTCCGGGAAGGTTTACTTCCAAAACCGCCAGCCGCTTTACGTTTGCTGGTGGTAATTCAGACCCTGAGTCTGCAAAGAACTACCCCTGCCATGCAGCAGCCATCGGGACACACTCTGGGCAGGGGCGGCTCATTCTCAGGCCCAAGACACCAGCCAGAGGCGGCGCCTTCCTTTCGTGTTTGCGAGGATTCACGTGGACGGCCACGGGGCTCCCAGGGAACTGCCTGTTCTGTGGCTGCTGCGCTTGGGCAGAGCAGGCAGCGCAGGCACAGATTTGCATGGATTGATGTCCTTCCACCGGCAACGTGTTGTCAGAGCAGGAATGCTGCCATGGAGTGTCTGGAACCCACACGTGGGGGAACGGTGCCTGCCAGGAGACAGAGCGTCACACCAGCCCACTGCCCCGACAGCCCTCAATCCCCAGAGGCCGCCATGCCACCGTCTGCAGGCCACCACCTGGACGCCCCGCACCTGACCCTGCTGGCCTGACCGCTCCAAGACCGGGACCTACATCTGCCTGTTTGTCTTGGCTGGGAGTCCTCGTGGCTGTTCAGCCACTCTGCAAGCCAGCCTGTCGCTGTTTCCTTGTTGGAAGAGTATAACTGCTGTGGGTCAGAGGCATTGGGTCAGAGGGAAGCCCGGCTGACAGCATGGTGACAGGACATGTGGGGATTTGCTGAACTGAAGAGTGGAACCTGGAGGTTGGACTGAGCAGCCACGGGAACCACCTTCCTCTCAGATAGGCGGACTTGCCCGAAAAATCAACTGCCAACGACACCCGGGCTCTGCTGGGGTCGGCACGAGTGCGCTTTCCGGGGGAAGTTCAGCCCAGCTGAGGTTCCGCCTAAGGGCAGGGGCCTGACCACAGCAAGAGGGTGCTGGGGGTGGGCATGGGACAGGCAGAAAGACTAGGAGGCCCTTCCACAAAGTGACATTTTATAATATTTTTTTCTGAATATAAACATAACAAATATTTTTATTATGGAAAATTTGGAATCTATAAAACTTTTGAAACACTGATTAAATTTACAAGCTCAGGTCATGCCTTTCCATGTTGCTTTCAAACCCTTTTTAAATCTACATTTCACACTTGCAGTCCTCATTCTGTTATGGCGCAGATTATGCAAGCGTTCTCCTACCACTAGGCACTCACTGTTTCCAGATTATTCTGCATGGCCACCATGGACATCTTTGTTCATGCAGCTTGTCTTCCCTTACATGAAAGTGTTAAGCATGGGTCAAAAGTATGACCCCCTCCTTCAAAACTTAATATTTAAGGTAAGAATTTTGTTATAAGAATAACGCATACTTAGAGAAAAAGAATTCAAATTTGAAAACAATGTCAGAATTCAGGTTTCTGATTCTACAAATAGGAGCTTGGAAGTCATCCCTTCATCCTAACAATAAGTAAAAAGCTTCAGAAACTGAAAAATCAATGACTACTCTTGGATCCATCAGAGAAATGCGGTCGCAGGGCAAACCGCTACACCCAGATTGGAGGGACAATGGGGCGGCCACAGAGAATCTCAACTTACTGGGGCAGAAATCAGCGCTGAGGCAGGAAAACATGAACTGGGACTGACAAACTGCTAGAAGCTCAATGTGGACAGGTGTGAGAGTTAAACACGCCAGGGGGCCAACCACAAGGGACCCTCACACTTTTGAAAGTTTCACCTCACTTTAAAATCCGCCAGAGCATTCTGTCCTTCTCAAGGCCCGCCCTCAGGAGAAACTATTTTATCAGAGCCTCCCCTGCTGGGGTCTTACAGAGACTAGCTACTGAGGCGAAGGGAAGCACCCAGTTCCAGCCCCTTCCAGCCGTCTTGTCCCACTTAAGAGGAGAGGAAAAAACTGAGAAGCACTTGTGAAGTTCACGGTCCAGAGGAAGGGTCTCACCAAAAGACTGAGACCTACTCACAACCACAGAACACACTCCCTTCTATTTTCCTTTCTCCACACCTTACCCCCAGATTACTAAAGGCCCATTTTCCAGAGTTCCCTTTACCTGTACCTGTAGGTGTTTAGCTACCAAAACAATTACAAGGCATACTAAAAGCCAAAAACAGAGTTTGAAGAGAGAGAGCAAGCATCAGAACCAGACTCAGATATGGCACAGATGGTGGAATTATCAGACGAAGAATTTAAAACAACTATGATTAATATGCTAAGAAAAAAAGAGAGAGGACATGAATTACTAATACAAGAAATGAAAGAGGGTATCACTACAGATCCCATGAACACTAAAAAGATAATAAGGGAATACTATGAACAACTCTATTACCACAAATTTGATAACCTAGATGAAATGGACCAGTTTTTTGAAATACAAACTGCCAAAACTTACCCAAGAAGGAATAGTCAATTTGACAGTCCATAGTCAATAGGCATATGTGTATATCTATTAAATAAATTGAATCAATAATTAATAACCTTCCAAAAAAGAACATACTAAGCATAGATAGAATCACTAGTGAATTCTAAAAAACATTTAAGAAAGAGATTATATCAATTCCCTACAGTCTCTTCTAGAAGATAAAATCAGAAGGAATACTTCCTAACTCATCCTAATACTTCTTAATACTTTCCAATACTTCCTCATTCACTTTTCCAAACTCATTTCGGAATTAAGCTGGCATTGCCCTAATACCAAAACCAAAGAGACATTATAAGAAAAAAAACTACAGACCAATATCTCTCATGAATATGATATAAAAATCCTGAACAAATATTAGCAAATCGAGTCCAATGATATATAAAAGGAATTGCACATCACAACCAAATGAAATTTATCCCAGGTTTACATGGCAGGTTCAACGTTTGAAGATTAATGTAATTTATCACATCAACAAACTAAAAGATGGAAAATCACATGGTCATATTAACAGCTGTAGAAAAGGATTTGACAAAATCCAACACTGATTCATAATAAAAACTCTCAGTAAACTAGGAGTAGAGGGAAATTTTCTCACGTTGATTTTTTAAAATTTACAAAAAAACCCACAGCTAACATATTTAATGATGTTATATGTATGTGTGAAGTATGTATGATATAACATACTTAAAACTAGAAGACTTCCCACTAAGATCAGAAACAAGAAAGGGATTCTGCACGAAGCAGGAGGCAATGTGACCACAGGGCAAGGGATGCTGGCAGCCACCAGAAGCTGGCAGGGGCAGGAAACATCCTCCCCTAGGGCCGCGTAGGGAGCGTGGCCTTGCCCACACTTAGATGTCAGACTGCTGGACTTGGAACTGTGAGAGAACCATCTTCTGCCGTCCTGAGTCATCGGGTTTGCCGCAACAGCCGCAGGAAGCCCACACACAGTGGCTCCCCAGCATCGTCCTTCCGGGTGCGGCGCTCACATGCGACGCCCGGGCCTGTCGCCGGCCTGTGCATCTGTCCGCCCTCCACCCATGCCTCGCCCTGTCTTATTTTATGCAACTCAGAGTGAACTGCGGCTGTTAGTGCACTTTTCCTCATACCTCAGCTGATCATTAATTAGAATTCAGCAATTGTTTTTTCTTTTGATGTAAAAGTTATACACGACGTACAAATCCTAAGAGTATGTTTCCTGGGTTTGACAAATGCATGATCCAATCTCCTACCTGGATACAGAACATCACTGTCACCCTACCCAGCCAGTTCTCTCTTGCATTCCACAAAGGCAACTACTGGTCTGATTTTTTCTACCAGAGAATAGTTTTGGCTCCTCTCAAATGTGATATAAACGGGACAGGAACATACTCTTATGTGTAAGTCTCCTTTCATTCGGCATGATTTTCCGTGTCGTATGTGTCAACAGTCTGTCCCTTTCTGTCGCGAGCACCTGTCGTGTGGGCGCGCCACCGTCTGCTCGGAGCCCTGCCGACACTCACCAGGCAGTTTCCAGTCTGGGGTGTGTGTGCAAAGCAGCTCTGGTTGCTTCTGTGCAAGTGTTTGGTGAGCTCATGCTTTTCTCCCTTTGGATCAGTACCTAGAAGGGGACAGTTGAGTCACACGGCAAGAAACCTCCAGGACTTTTCTGAAGTGATCGTCCCACATGCCCACAGCGTGTCCTGGGTGCTGTGAATCTTTTCCATGCTAGTCCTTCTGGTAAGCGTATACTGCAGTAGAAGTCGCCACAGTGAACATTTTTATATACAAGGAGACTTTTCTAATGCGGCTAAATGTTTTTCTAAGGCATGATTTAACTGGCCACGTGTTACCAATGGCAAGCATGTACCGCAGCGCATTTCGTCACTTCTGGTGCAAGCACTCACTCTAAAAAGTAAGCGTGGCTGCCACCCAGCTCCAACCACAGGCGTGGTCTTGCCTGTCCCCTGAGGCTGCAATCCAGTGAGGGACAGCATGTGTCCACAGGCAATTATAGGACAGTGCAAACATGAGGGCCTTGGGAAGCCCTCAGAGGAGAAACCTCACTCTGGAGAGACCAGAAAAGGTTTCTGGAAGTGACGACCACGGTGAGTCCCAGAGGATGAGCACCTCGGCAGGGCAAGGTGGCTGTGTGGGGAGGAGGAGCACGATGGGGTGGACAAGGCCATGCCGGGTCTACGTCAGGGGACGAGGAGATAGAGGGGTCCGGGAACAGTCCTTGCCGGCGGGTGCTGTCCTGGGGAGCTAGGCCAGAGCGCTTGCAGCTCATCTTCGGCGAGCTCCTTGGGGACCCCCCCTCCTTTCACTAGATCTCTCTTCTCGGTTCTCTTGGCAGCGGCTGGCATGGCTCGTCCCTCCCTCCGCCTACTGAAGGCATGTCTCGAGCGCCCATCTGCCAGGTCCTTCCACCTGCCAGCCGGCCCTGGTGGACAGGGTATCTGTTGACCTCAACCCACTCTCGTGGTGTGGGGCCCGCAGGAGGTCGCCTCGCCACCCAAGCACTCTGAGGGTGAGAGGCTCCCAGATGAGGCGCCTGCTCTGTGCTCCAGCCCCTCTCAGGGGCTCACATCCAGCCTTCCCAGGACCTCCCTGAGCCTGGGGTCAGAGGGAAACCCTCCCCCAGGGCAGGGCTCCCAGCACGGCCTGCCCAAAGAATCCGCTTCCAACCCCCTCCCACCCTTCCCTGCTTTCCCTCGTGGGCTGGGAATGGCTGGTCCCCTGAGGTCATAACTGGTCTTCCTGCCCCTTGCAGGCCTCCATGGTGGCCTCGCAGCTCACTCTGGAAGATGGCACCTCGGCCAGGACCACTGTTCGGTTCCACGTCCTGAGTCATTTGCTTTTCCTCCGAATCACCTCTCTCCAGCCTGCAGCGTGTTTATCAAGCAGAGGGTGGAAAACTGCCTCTCGTTCATCGTGCATTCTTCCCAGATCTGTTGTTTATGGTGTAGATACGGTTATAACATTGGGGGCACAAAAAGTTAACCTTTTAAGACTACAAAAACCTTTTCTCAACATATCATCTCATCTGGGAAGTTTCAAACGTTGATTTTGAAACCCAAGTGCTAAAAATAGCCTCCTTTGTTTTCCACTGTTCTGTGGGGCCTGCCTTGCTTGAGGCAGGGACCCTGGACAACACTCACAGCATCACAGCTGCGGGGGCTCGGGGTAAGGGTCATTGGTAAAAGGCCATCGCCAGGAGCGGACAGCACCCTGCACACACCCCCGCCCCTTCAGCTCCTCCACCACAGCCAGGGCTTTGCTGCCCCGGGACCGGCACTCCCGGCCCTCTGCCTGCAGCGCTTTGCCCTGGTTTCACCAAGGCCAGAGACATCTTAACTGTCACACGCTAACTTCAATGCTACCTCCTCCAGGAGGCCCGTCCTGACCATACAATCTAGGTAACGTCCGTCGTTTCCTTCCCTGTGCATTTTCTTTCTTTATAGCACTTACAACAAACCACAATTGTGCAGTTTACCTATTTATTAAATGTCTCTCACTGTAAACTGCAAGACCGTAGGACTTTTTCACGCCCGGCATGTAGAGCCCAGCAGGTGCCCAGTAAATGCCTCGGCTAAGCAGATCCATGAATGATTGAAGCAATGGAGAAGTCAAGGGAAGTGGCAACTCAGAAGTTCTCCTTATGCTCAATTAGTTGTACTTTGCAAGGAAATCCAGACACAAAGAAGAAGAAAAAGGCCAAGGATGAAGACATTTTTTCCAGATTTTTCCTATTGTAAACAATGAGGCCAAGAACCTCCTGGCATGGAAATGTTTGTGTGTCTCTAACTGTTCTCTAAAATAAGTAAGCAGAAGTGGAATTACTGGGTCAAATCGTGCAAACATCCTCTAAGCTTTACATGCATACTGCCTTCTGGAAAACTGTCAGTCAGTAAAGATGTGTGTCTAGTCCCTAACCCAGGGGGTGACTGATATTAAAGCCAGAGACAGAGACATAAAAAAGATGGAATATATATGGGCGGGTAGCTGTATCAGATATTGCTGAGGCCGCACTGATTGCTGTGATAAATCTAAACGCAGTCTGCTGCGGGTCACATTATTTGCCACATTCTTCACCTCCTCCTCTGCCTCTGCGTGACTCCACCCATCCTGGAAGAGTACGTCTTCCCCAGCCCGATGGTGCTGACTGGCCATGTCACAGGCCAGTGGGGTGCCAGCACACGTGAGGGGAGCAGAGGCTGTAAGTGGTTCTTGCACTTCCGAGAGGAATGTGACCCAGGAAGCCAGTGGTCCCAGAAGGAGAGGGGTGTGCAGCAGACCTGGAGCCAACTCTGGTCTCGGGTAAGACTGTCAGAGTCCCAGTCAATCCCCAGATGTGTGTGCTATGTGGTGATTATGGTGAGGTGACCAGGAAGGGGCAGAGAGAACAGTTGGGAGCCATTGCAATAGTCTAAGCTAGAGTTAGTGGTGATTTGGATTAGGATGATAGGTGGATATAGTGGAAAAAAATAAAAGTGTTATAATTAAATATATATCTTGAATGTAAAACTGGTAAGATTTACTGACAGATCAGTACTCAGTGGGTTAAAGATAGTTCCAACATTCTTTGTCATTTTTTCCATCAAAGTGATGGAGTCTTTTCTTCCTCCTTTTGAATCTGGGCTGGGTCCATGATTTGACCAATAAAATGTGACAGAAGTGACACTGAGTACATTCCAATGTTGGGCCCTAAGATTTGTGGCTGTTTCCAAGTTTCCAGTGTTCTCTCCAGTGTTCTCGGAAAACACTGCCCCTTGGAATTCAGCCACCAAGATGTGAGAACCCCAGTTCATATGGAGAGGCCACTTGGAGGAGAACCAGGGAACTCTGGTTGATATCCTTGCTGAGCTCCCAGCCAACAGCCAACACCAACTACCAGCCTTCAAACAACAGCCCACCCCATACTAGGTGGAACAGAAGAACCAGCCAGCTGAGCCCAGTCAGCCCAAAGAATTATGGGAGAAAATAAATCATGATTGTTGCTTAAATATAATGAGTATTGTCTTTATGGTTTACTGATGTAGAGGAGCAGCACCCAAAGAACTTCAACCAAGGAGTCCCACCTATATCTAGACCTGTTCAGGGATAAGATCCTGGACTTCAAGCCTGAGTCTGATGCCATAGTGGGATATGATGAAAGTACTTTGCTTATGAGATGAATGAAAATAATTTGAGGGCATAGAGAAGACTGTACTGGATTAAAGATGGCCCCACATTCTTTGACACTCCTATCATAAATAAGTCAAGCAATGTGGAAAGGCCATATTGAGGACCACCAAAGAACTCTGATTGACGGTTCCAGCTGAGCTTCCAGCTAAAAGCCAGTACCAAGCGCAAGCCACGAGGGTGAGCCATCCTGGAGATCCCGGCACAGTTGAACTTTCAGATGACTGCAGCCCCAGCCAAAGCCACATGGCACTGAAGAACCAGCCAGCTGAGCCCAGTCAGCCCGCAGAATCCAAGACATAATAAATGGCTACTAGGCTTTAAGCAATTAAGTTTTGGGACAGTTTGTTACACAGCAACATGTAATTGAAACTATGGGTGTGAGAGGAAAGAGGAGTCAAGGTTGACTCCAAGATCATGGGCCTAAGCACTAGCTGATTGGTGGTGTGGGTGGACCACCAGAGAGAGAATAACCCTTCCTCATTTCTTTTCAAACTTCTCATCCTCTCCATCTTCAATCTCAATTGATGTCCTCGCTTCTTATTGAAAGTCCTCATTATAACAAAAAGTCCTCATCATCCAATTTACAGCTCCACTTGCGACCACATCCAGGTGTGCTTGATCCCACCTGTTGCAAGACGAAGTAACCTCTGTCCAGCACCAGGGTCCAGCACCATGAGATAGAGAAGATGTACTCCTCCAATTGAAAACCAAGAGTTCAGGGTTGGATATTTTAAATTTGAGATGCAAATTAGACATTGAGTTAGCAATGGTCAGTAGATAATTTAGACATTTGAGTTTGGAGTTCAGGGGAGAAGTTCATATAAAGTCAGGAGTCATCATTGTATTGATACTGTACCACACTGTGGGCTGGATGCGGTCTCCCAGACAGTGGGTGTAGCTAGAGAGGATAAGGAGCCAAGGGCTGAGCTCAGGAAACTTTGAGAGGTTAGGGAACAATGGGAAGAGGTAACTGCAGAGACTGGGAAGGAGAAGGCAGTGGGGAGAGAAAACAGGGGATGGCTTCCCTGGAAGCAAAGAGGAGACGGTGTTTCCAAGAAAAGCTGTGACCAAAGGTGCTGAAAGGCTGAGTGAGATGAGTACTGAGAATTCACCTTGGTGCTCACAGGTAGCTCATAGGTGACCCTGATAGCAGTTTTAGTGGCACTGAGGCTGGGAAAGCCAATTGGAGTGGACTGAGGAGCAGGTGGGAGGTGACAAAGTGAAAAGAGGAGATGGCAGCTCAGCAAATTTCAAGAAATGTTGCTAAAGGGGCAGAGACTGGTGCAGGGGCTAAAGGAGGGTGTGGGGTTAAGAAAAAGTGTGTTTAACACATTAACTGCCATGTGAGTTGTATTTAACTCATGTCACATGAATTGTATTTAATTCATGCTAGCTTTGAGCCCAGGGCCTCATGAAGCATGTGTAACTCACATGTGTCTTTACCTTAGGAGCCGCATAGTGCACAGGCAACTCACACTCCCATTCCGTAGTGCACATTCATGTGATGAGTGGTTCCTGGGCCAGTTCATGAAACTCTTACTTGTTGATGTTCTTATTGTTATAGTTAATATTGACAATTTAATTGCATATAACTCATACACATAAAATAAAAATAATAACAAATTTTTCATTAAACTAGAAAGGATCATGCTATTTCCAAAGTTTTTATTGTATTTTTGTAATAAAACACCATGGCCCCAAGGAAAAAACTTTTTTTTTCTAGTGTGGCAGTCACTGTGTTGAAGACATGCAGTATTGCAGCACAGTTTTTTAAGGCAGTTGGCAAGATCTAGCAGAGAAGAAACTTGCTGATGTGGAAGAGAATAACTGAGGAGCAAAGTCCCAACAGGCGACGGGTGTTTGAGAGGCATGTGCTTGGAACAGAGGTTACTTTGTCCTGCGACAGGTGGGATCAAGCACACCTGGATGTGGTCGCAAGTGGAGCTGTAAATTGGATGATGAGGACTTTTTGTTATAACGAGGACTTTCAATAAGAAGCGAGGACATCGGTTGAGATTGAAGATGGAGAGAATGAGAAGTTTGAAAAGAAAGGAGGAAGGGTGAAAGCCTTTTGAGAGTGTGAACTGACTGAGGAAGTGAGCGAGGGTCCCAAGTGAGTGAGATGGGCTGGAGGGACGAAAGGACAGAATACCTGGGAAAGATTCTCAGGAAGCAAAAACCACAGCACTGAAACCGAGCCAAGTGCGTGGGGGAGGCGGCCCTGGACAGACAGCGCGCATGTCCTCTCCTCCTCGCCTTTCAGCGAGTGCGGGCATGCTGCAAGGTCACCTCGCACGGTCTGTGGATGACCACTGGCCTGGTGACGGGCATCCCCTAGACAACTGGGATAGTGGCCTGGACGAGAGTGAGAAGGGGGCTCCGCTGCCCAAGAAAAAGGCATGATCAGACCTTCTGTGCTTTGAGATCGAAAAGGAAAATCTGCCTAAAATGTAAACCATTGGTCAATCTAAGCCTTCATTTTTCCATTCTTTCAAACTTTCTGCTGGTGTGAAAATTTTCAAAACAGAAGTTACGCAGGGAAAAGGGAAGGAAATCTGCCTTCCCACAGAAGGTGTAAAATCTTCAGGCAAGAAAGGGGCAACCTGTGGCTCGGGTCCCGCACCCAGACCCAGCTGCCATGGAACCCCGAGCATCAGGCTTGGGGGAGGGGAGGGGACGTGGGTTTGAGAGAGCAGAGAACGGGGGGAGCCCTGCAACCAGAAGTGAGGCAACCCCGGCCCCACCCCGCGCTGAGGGAGTGGAATGTTGCCGCCCTTGGCGAGGTGGAGGCCACCTGTCCTGGGAGCTGGACCCAGGAGACAGCTCACCTCTGGGTGGGCTCTACAGGGGTGGGACTGATGACAGCCCAAATGGGAATGAGACACAACACCCCCACTGTCCAGACTGCATAATACTGGGGTCTTGTGGAGGGAGGGGAAAAGGACATTCAACAGGGAAAAATCTAGCACTTCCAAAAATGTGCGGGGTACCCATTTTGGGGAGCAGAAAGGTCATCCTTCTCAGGCCCCAGAGGTTGGTAGGACAAGAAAAGCAGTAGCAGAACCCGATGCGTCATCCATCTGCCCCCCAACATTCAGTGTGGGTGGAGTGCCCACAGCCCCCGGGGACCGTGCTAGGTCCTGGGGCATCTCCTGTCCCCTCGTGCCGTCCGGCACGGCGAGCAGCTGGCCAGTGGGCAGGTCTGACGGCCGTGCTGGGGCAAGACAGCAGCAGCAAGGGCTGAACGTGGGTTTGGCTGCTCAGGCAACTGCCCAGGGAAAGGGCCAGAAAGATGACGGTGAGTAGCTGGGGACAGCTGGCCACCTCTGCGAGTGGGGCGGGTGTGTGCACAGGGCAGGGGGGCGGGCGGGTGCCCTCGTCTCAGGGGAACCCGAAGAGCCTCAGCGTGGCCGAGGCCTGGGCGGGAGGGTCCCTGCTGGACAAAGCACATCGGGCAGCCAGTGGGGAGTTTTTAGGAAAGAAGAGGTAGGACTCGATTTGTGTGTCAGGATGTGCACAAGGAACTGGGAGGGAGAAGGGCAGGCAGGAAGGCAGGGGCTCATGAGCGGTGAGGGCACCTGAGCCAGGTGACGGGCCATGAGGAGAAGGAGAAAGGCCCCGGGGACGGAGAGAAGCTGGGAGGTAGGGTCCACAGAGCCCCCAGCACCGACTGCTGTGCCAGCCCCACCAGCCACCTGCCCTGGACACGGGGCCATTACGGTGCGAGCCGTTGGCCCTGGGTGCAGACCCCAGGCCCTGGGCTCACCTCTCCTTGAAGGCAGGAGCACGGGGAGTTTGGCTTCTGACTGTTTCTAGGGAACCTGGCTAAGACAGCAGAGCCCAGAAAGGTCGGGGACTGCCCAGGGTCACTCCCTGCCACTGGGGCGGGGATGGGTCAGCCTCCCGGCTCCGGTCCAGGCTGGCCCCGCGGCAGGGCCCTGCCTCCCCAAGACCCCGACACCCTGCGATCTGACCAGCACGTCCCAAAGCGCACTGTGAGGGCGCAGGGATAAGGAGACGCCATGGAAAGACAGCCGTCTTGGTAAACAGGTGTGGAGATTTGCAACACACCTGAGCATATGACCTTCAGGAGGCCCGACTTCTCCCCAACTCATGGACTGCAGCCATGTCGTAGCCCTTAGGAAGACCCCTCATCGGGGGCTCCAGGAAGCCCCCATTGGAAAATCTCTCCGGGGTGACTGGACCCCTGATTTAGTGTCCTGGGGCTGCCGTAAATATGGCCACAAACTGGGTGGTTTAAAACCAGAGGAATTTATTCTGGCCCAGGCCTGGAGGCCAGAGGTCCACATCCAGTGTCGGAGGCCGTGCGCCCTGCAGAGGCTCGGGGAGGGTCCTTCCTTCCTCCTCCAGCTCCCGGCAGCTCCCTGCACGCCTTGGCTTTGCGGCCCCATCACTCTGCTGTCTTCACGTGGCTGCCTCCTCTGCGTCACTGTGTGTCCTTTTCTGTCTCCTATAAGGACGACTGTCCTTGGGTTTAGGGCCCACCCTAATCCAGGACCATCCCATCCCAAGATCCCTACCCTAACTGTATCTTCAAGGCCCTCCCAAACAAGGCCCCGTTCTGAGGTTCCAGGTGGACACAGCTTCCGGGGACACCCATCAACACGCTGCAGCCCCGCTTTACTAAGCCCTTCTAAAGCCGCCCACTCGGCCACTCTGCCTGCTCTCCAGGACTTGTTTCTAGTTACTGGTCCCATCACCTCTCTGCCACCCTCTTTCCCCTGCTGTTAACAAATTCCCCTGCGCCCTCCCCTTCCCTCCCTGGCTACTGTCCTGGCCAAGTCCCAGCACGCGGAGGAGGCCGCAGCTCTCTGGCAGCACCAGGAGTCACGTGGTGCCATCCAGCTCCAGCCAGGATGACCCCCCGGTCTGCAGGTCTGAGCTCGCTGTCCGGGCGGGGCTGTCCAGGGCCACCCGCCCCACTGGCCGCACCCACCCTGGTCCAGGTCTCCCCGTGCTTGGCACTCGCTGGGCGGCAGTTCAGTGAGAGTTCAGGGTGCGCGTGCTGGGCGGGCCTGCCAGGAGCTGGCTGCCATCCAGCAAGGTGCGTACCCAGCAGAAGGTGAGAAGGTGCCCTGTTCCTCAAAGTGCCTCCAAAATTCGACAGAGCAGCCCTGATGGAGGCTGTGACATTCTGTCCTGCCCTGCGGGTCGAGGCGAGGCCACCGAAGATCCCAGCACTTATTCTTGGCCGCGGCTCCAGCCGAGTGTGAGGCTAAGTGCCTGGGAATATTATTTCAACTGCCTTCAAGAAACCTATCCCCACGCCATAAAACTCTGGCTGGTACCTCTGCTCCTCAGCGTCGGCCTTAAATGCCACCGGTATGTTTCTCAGCAGCGTTAATTAAAATCCTTTTAAAGACCAGGCTGCTTTCCGCACAGGAAGGCTCTCACCTGGGGAGCGCTTTCACAGGTGAATTGGCTCCTTAAAAGCTTTTAAATTAATGTCATTCCCCATAATTCTTACTTTTCCAAAAAGCAAATTTTACAACTTCACTGCCTTCCTCCCCCGCAGCAGGGCTCAGCAGAGGGGGCTCCATGGGAGGCCGCCGTGCTCGCCGGCTCGGCGCGGTAACTGCTTCTGGAAGGGGCCGCTTGGCTTCACACGCGGTTTCTGTTCGGAAGAAATTACCCATGGAGGACTCAGTGCCCCCCACGCTTCCATGTTCCTTAAGGCCTCGGATGGCAGCCCTGGACCTGCACGCAGCCCGCCGGCTGCTGGCCCCACGTCTACGACGCCCGCACCAGTAACCGCACAGCCTGTCACCGGGGCCCTAAGCGCAGCACCTTGCACATTTTATCTAATCCATCCCCCAGCTATACCATGAGGCAGGAATTCTTATCTCCTTTTAAAAATGCGGAGACAGGCTCAGAGAGGCCAAGTAACTTATACCACATAACACAGTAAGTAGGCGGGGAAGCGGGGATTATATTTCAATTTTTCTATCTCTGAAATCTGTTTTGTTTCAATTGTGCTACTTTGTGAAAATTATGAAGAGTTGATTCTGTAAGTACATCAAAAGTGACAAGAAGACTCGGGAGGCTGAAATTTGTGGATTGTGTGAGAGCCCCAACTCCCACCATCTGTCCCCTAGGGGTCCTCAGCCCCACACGGCCCCTGCCCACCTGCTAGAGACACCAAGAGAAGGGCAGAGCCCGTGGGACAACAGGGAACCCAAACACGGGCCCGCTGGCGTGGAGCTGCTACCCCGCCTCCACAGAATCACGACAGCAAGAAGCCCGGCCTCAATGGCGTTGAGCGGAAAGCAGAGCTGAGGCAGAGCTCTGGGCTGCCTCGCCCGGGGCACAGGATCCCCCAGGACAGGAGCAGGACACAAGAGCAGGAGGGAGAACCAGCACCTGGTGTGGGAAAGGCTGGCCCGGGCGTCATCGCAGCAGGCCGCACCCGGCCGGTGTGCGGATGGGGCCCCAGGACCACCCGGCCAGGGAGGAGGGGTGACCGCTGCCTTCCTCTCCCACTGACCGGTGCTTGCCCACTGAGGCCACAAGCTCCAGGTGGCACCGGTGTTGGAGCCCAGCAGGGTTCCACGGCGCCCTCACCTTGACGTCAGCAAGACGGCCAGGGACAAATTATGGGCCAGCAAAGGGGTGCTGAGCAGAGAGCCCAGCGGTGGTGCTTGGCGGCTGTCACCCCCTCCCCCGCGTCCACAAGGAGGTTCCCAGGAAGCTCTAGTCCTGCACACCTGCGCTGCGAGCGCATTCTGGGGGCCCTGGTCTGCGCCAACAGGGCTCAGTGCAGACGCGCCAGGAAAGGTGAACGTCCGGGAGCTTCAGGACTCCCGAGGGGCTGTGCACTTGAGGCTGAGCCGCCCGCAGAGGCCTCTGACCCGGATCAAGCGAAGAGAGAGGGCCCGCCAGGCTCCTGGCCCAGCAGGCCTGGGGGAGGGGCCGCTGTCTTTGCACCTGTGCTGGGGGCGCTCCCTCCCTCTCCCCAGGCCAGTCTGATCTGAAGTAAAACTTGAACTTCTCTCCAGTTTAAACTCCTCCCCACCCAGCTCAGGCCCGACCCACAGGGTCCCCACGGCAGCGGGGCAGAGCCGAGGAGGTGGTCTGCTCCCCCGCTTACCCTCTCGTCACCGTGGTTCTCTGGGGTGGGGGAGAATGACAGGGGAGACGGGGGCTCTTGTCTCCTGCACTGGTGCTTCCACTGACAGCTGCCCACACGCTCCCCGCAGGGACCTTGGGTGCTGCCTGTCCTTGGGCCACAGCAGCTCACACACCGCTACACACCCCGCAGCTCGCAATGACCCGTCACTCACGCCTTTCCTGCCTGCCTCTGGGAGGGGGGTTTCGAACCCGCTGTACCTCGGCCACTTCCTGGGACCCCACTCAGTGTCATCCCAGGTGGACATGCAGAGAGACTTGACCCTCTGCCTGGGATTTGGCGGTGGGGTCTGTGCCCCAGACGTCAGCGGATTGCAGCCCAGCCTGCATCGACGCCAGCTGGCAACAGGCAGGGCACAGGCCGGCTGAGACCCAGAGAGCCGGGGAGGACGCTTCCCCCGCCCACACGAGGCAGGGCCACCTAACCCCAATGGAGCCTCGACCCAAACCCGGCAGACAGGAGGGAGCTTCCCTGAATTAGCAGAGTTTAAACAACTGGGTTGATCCGGAAGACGGTAGGGTATGCTGTCACCAGGCTACATGGAGCCTTGATTACGAAAATGAGCTTGGTTATGCAAAAATAATAACCACTCTTCGAAATATTTCTTAAAGTATAATATACAGGCAGGAAAGTGTGCATATCCTAAGTGTAGAGCTCAACGAATTTTTTCACAAACCGGGGATGCCCATAAAACACACTTCCTTTTTAAACTTTGCATGTGTGGCCCCTGAGAATATTGTTCCCATGCACAGGGAATGAGTCTTCCTGCCAACAAGGGTCTTTAGTCCTCTGGCAGAGCCCCTCATGGACACACACCACCCAGGGAGGTCCCAGCCTCTGCGGGGAGCCTTCGGGCCTCTGGGAGGAGAGTGACCAGCGGCTTCTTAACCCGGGGCTGACGCAGAACACACAGAGTGTCCTCCCAGGGATCGGTGCCCCAAGCCCAGCTACCACTGAAATAACCCGGGGAGCTTGCAAAGCCCCAAAGCCCAGGCCGCACCCTGACCAGGTAACCAGACCCGCAGGAGAGAGCCCCGGCGCCGAGCCCCATCGGCAGCGCAGGCTGAGAACCGCTGACCGGAGTTTGCTCCATAACCTACGCAGCTGTTTTAAATACTCTACTCCTCGCTCGAAGTCTACTGGTGGTCCAGACAGTCTCAACAAATGCTTTCGTCTCCTGCAGCAAGTGAAAGACCCAGAGTGTTCATTGGCTCCGGCCGCCCTGACAAAGCACCACAGGTGGGGCCTTAAGCAACAGAGCTTGTTCTCTGACAGTTCTGGGGGCCAGAAGTCCAAGATCCAGGTTTCTCCAGAGGCCTGTCCTTGGCTTGCAGACAGCCGTCCTTCCCCTGCATGCTCACGTGGCTTCCCTCTGCGTCTGCCTGTGCCCAAATGTCCTCTTCTCATAAGAACACCGGTCATACTGGATTAGGACCCACCCCAGTGACCTCATTTTAATGTTACCTCTTTAAAGACCCTGCCTCCAAATATAGTCACATCCTGACATACTGGGTGGGGGGGAACACGCAACTCAGTCCGTGACACCCAGGTACATCGCTGACTAGCGACATTGCGTGGCGCCAGGCTGTGGGGCGGGGAGAGCGTAGGAGGGTGCCGGCGGGTGCTGTCTTCCCAAGGATGTCGCGTGATGCGCCCTGACCAGTCGGCCAGCATCCAGTACGCAGAGGGCTCGGCCTGCCAGCGGCCCCCACCCAGCTGGCTTTCTGGCGGGTTCTGGCAGAATGTCCACACTTCACACAGAGACTCTGTCCTCTGCCGCGGAGGGTGAGTTGGAGCAGGAAGGGGGGAACGGAGGCATCTGGAGGTGTTGCAGCTGTGCTGGGGGTGAGTAGCGGGGATGCGCGCGGGGCGTGGGCCGTCACGGTGCTCGTCATCCCTGGAATCCTCGCAGAGTTCACGGGCAGGACGAGAGCCGGACTGGGCAGGGGACTCGCCACATCGGTCTGGGCTGGGGACAGCACAGACATACGAGGGCAGCGGCGCAGCTCCAGGACCTTCCAGAAATGCGTCCCTGTCTGGACTCCACAACTGCAAAGGTGTTTTATTTCCTGGAACTTTTAGATCAAAGGACATTGTTTTAAGCCTGAGCTGCTATTTCTGTTTCTCTGGAGAAATCATAAGCGGCAACGGCCAGTTGCTATCGGTAAGCGCTGAAGGAACAAGAAAGACAAAGGTTGTTCTCCCTTCGACAGCGAGACCCGTCAAAGACCACTGGCCTGGCCGACCTCACTGCTCGGGAAACGCGCTGCTTGACACGCGCTCTGCCACGATAGAAGGTACCGGTGGAAATGCCTTTGGCAGGAGGAAAAAGAATCAAGTGCTACTGGTGATTTTCACCAGGAAATACACGCACTACATGCTCTCTGAAGCCCCTGAATAAAGAGAACATTCCCCATTTGCTGTTCCTCCACCCACACTTGGTGGGGGCCCCCTGGGTGACCTCGCCTTGACCAGACCACCCGGCCACCTTGCTGCCTTCATCCCCCTTCCCTAAGGACAGTGGGACTGCTCAATCGGAATGTTCCAGATGAAAAAGAGACACTTCATGATCACTTCCACTCACATCATTCCCTTTCCCTCTAAAAGAGTTAAATGTCGTGCACATTTTATGTGTAAGTGGATCCGAAGGCCACCCACGTGCTGGGAGGCTGAGGCTGCCAGAAAACCCCCAGATTTCCAATATCTCCTTCCCGGAGCTGAGGGCTTCGTCTCACCGCTGAAGGGTTAGTCTTTGCACAAAGGTGCATGTTCTCAAACATTTTCAAGCAGAAGAACCGTTTGTAAGATAAAATTTTACACAGCAAGTTAATTTCTAAAATAGAGAGCGGAGCTCTTGTCATCAGTCCCCAACGCCTGTGCATTTACCCACAGAGAGATGTGCGTGCACAAGCCCAGCAACATGCCCAGCATGGCACTGAGCCCCAAGGATAAAAGTATCTGAGACCATCTTGTCTTTGCACTCAACTGTCCAGGGGAAAAATGGTGCAACAAACAGAAAACCATGATCCACTTAAATAAGATGTGAAGGAGAAGGAAAAAAACAGGGGAGGTAAACTGTGCTTCTGACAACTATGTTACAAATAAGTCAAATTCCCCCAAACTTTTGCAAGTTTAAGGCCACTCCAAAACCTTGACTAAGGGATTCAGAAGATGACCTGAAAGAAGAAAGGGACAAGAATAACTAAAACCTTCCAGGCCAGAGGAGCAGGGGAGGCCATTTGCCTTTGGGATATTAAAGCAAGTGAGAAAGCAGCAATGAACCCAGGACAGCAGCAGAGCAATGACAGGTAGAAAACGCACCTTTAGGACATGCGGACCACCGGACAGAGGATGGAATTTTCAACTAGTAGCATCTGGAAATTCTTTGGGGAAAAAAAATCGAGTTAGACCTTCGCTCCAAACCATGTCCCAAATAGATTGGAAAACTAAACATCAAAAAGAAAACAAAATTCTTCCAAGAAAATAGAGTTGACTACTTAACTGCCTTCATGGTAAGTCAGGTAAGATCTTTTAAAGTACTGTGCTGTCTCAGTCCACTTCTGTGGCTGTAACAGAGTCCCTGAGACGGGGTAATTTATTAAGAAAATAAATTGATTTCCTGCAGTCCTGGAGGCTGGGAAGCCCGAGGTCGAGGGGCTTCTGGTGAGGGCCTCGCGCTGCATCTGACACGGCCAAAGGCGTCTCGGGGGAGAGGAGCGCTGAGAGGCAAACTGGCCTGTACAGAAGCCCGGCTCGTGATAACCCGTGATCCACGCAGCCGCGGGGGATCTCCCTGCCCACCCAGGTCACCTCCTACAGGACCCACGCTCAACACTGTTACATCGGGGATTAAGTGTCAACGTGGGTTTCAGACGGAACAAACATTCAAACCACAGGAAGTATGAAAACAAACAACAAAGGAAAATTTTACCCTAATGGGAAAGTATCTACACCTCTAATGATGAAATTAAGCAAATGGCAAATCAGGAGAAAATACAGGCAACAGAGGTAACAAAGACTCAGTACCGTGCCACTTCTAGAAAGGGGGCTTCAGCACAATTATTAAAAAAAAAAGCCAAGCTTTCAGTAGGAAAAAGAGGTAACAACCTCACAGACAATTCACAGCAGAAAAAACCGGAAATGGCCCATAAATGTAAAAAGCATATTAAACCACACTAACAAACGTTTTCTTCTTTCTGTTTTGCTATGTTTTCCAAGTTTTCTCAACGGCTGTGCTGTGTTCACAGTTAGGAAAGAGACAGCCTGTGTGAACCCCTCCGTCTAAAACTCTACCCCAACCATGGGGCTGGGTCAGGATGCGGCTGCCCTGGGGGCTGGCTGCGGGGGCAGGGGCGGCATCGGTGTTCGGGAACTTTGTATTGATAAGTACTGATTTCGTGGCAGTTCCATGGGCGTGTTCACTGTGTCAAAAATCATCACACTGAACACGTAACAAAGTGTCCGTGTTTCTGTGTACTTTGATTTTTAAAGTTAACTTTAGAAAACCCGAAGTATGTATGTGGCAAAAGACACCAAAAAAAAAAAGTGTACAAAACCTATTTTAACACAGATGACTAATAAGGTGTGAATGCCTAAAACACACAATGAATACTTATGAACCCATAAAAAAGCCAAATATCCAACAGAAAGTGGGCGAGAGATACGAACAGGCAACAGGAGTGAGTCAGAGCAAATAAATGTCGCACAGACACAGGAAAAGATGCTCAGAGTCACTGGATGTGGATGTCAGGGAAATGCAAAGTGGAGCCAACAGAGATACCATTACACCCACCTGCAAAAATTTAAAAAAAGAAACACCTGTAACACACATTGCTGGCGGGGAGATAGAGAAAGGGTCTAACGCCGCTGGGGAAGCATGAGTTGTCCTGGCCTTTCTAGGAAGCAAAGTGGCCACTGCCATTAAAATTCAAATGCACATAATTTTCAGGTAGAATTCAAGGCGATAGGAACTAAGTAGAAAAAGTCATTTATATTTTCAGAGACACATTTCTTTTCCTCCTTGTCCTGAAGGTCGCGTGAGCAGCAGGTTGCTGTTAGAGTCCCCTGTTGGGTTTTCCCCATTTCTTCATCCTGGACGGAGAGACTGGCCCAGACCAGGGTCTGCTCCTGACCCTGTGCTATCTGAGGCTCTCTGGGTGTCCCTGGGAGGCCTGGACCAGGCAGCGGTCTTCTCTCTGGTCTCCTGGCCCCAGCTTTGTCACTCCGCCCGCGCTGTGCCCTGCAGCCAGCAAGAGCCTCTTAACACACACGGAGGATCGTGACACCATCCTTCAGCTGCCTCTGAAGGAAGCTCCCCAAGCGGCCGCGTCTCCCCTCCAACCTCACCTCCAAACCCTGAGCACCGCCCATGCCCCCACCCCTGCCCTCTGGCCCATTCCCGGTTCCTGGGCGGCTCCCGCAGCCCCCAAGGCTCTCCCTCCCGCTCCCTGGTCCGACCGCTGCTCGGCGGGGCAGGTCTCTGGAGAGCACTCACCTGTCTCCATGTCCCACGGCCATGTCCAGCACGTTCACAGTGGCGATTAATAATGGAAGTCTGCCTCCCTCAGAGACTGCAGCTCCTGGGGCTGGGACCCCGCCACCTCACTCACTGTGCGCCCCAGCTCCCGGCAGTGCCTGGCACAGGAAGCCCTGCTGACCAGAGGAGCACCAGGGCCACCTGCCCTCAGCAGTCAGGACAGCCCAGCGGCATGACCGGCCAGTGCTGCTGTGCTGGGAGGGAAGGCAGGGGACCACGGCCGTGCTGGTGTCTCCCGGGGGTGGCAGGCGCAGGCCCAGGACTCCCCGGCCCCCCATGCTGCCAGAGCCTCCCTCCCAGACCCCCGGTGCTTCCCAAGAATCCCGCACAGACCCAGCATCTGCTCTGGAGCCGGCTGGCCTGGGGTGCAGGCCCAGCAGTGGGACCGCGATCTCGCCACGCCTCTGTTTCTTGATCTAAAAAGTGGGAGGGGTGGGGGAGGATGGCAATGACACCCTGGGCGGAGTCCGCAGGTATGCGACCTGTGTGGTCACACAGCGCCAGAGCTCAGAAGGACCTTGCACTTGGTTCAACGCCCGCTGCGGCGGCCTTGAAAGTCAGAAGACTTTTTGAACCACGGACCCCACACTTCCGTTCTCCTGGGCCCCACACATTGCGTGCCCGGGCCTGGCGACACCTACACGGGAGGGCCGTGCAGTCCCACAGCAGGAGCTCGCCCTGGGTTTGGCAGGCGGACTGGAGCCGCCTCTGCCCTCCCAGCTGGGCCTCAGCCTCAGGGCAGCTTTACGGCAGGGGCCATGGGCCCGCAGGAGAGAGCACTCTGCTGAACGTCAATGTCCGGGACAATCAGGAAGGAGATATTTCAAGAATTATATATGCAAACAGTGAAAAGACAAATGGTTTTAATAATGACTTATTAAGAGGTTTTTCCCCCGGACGGAGAGGCCCACAGCGTCTAAAGCCCACAGCACTTAGCGTAATGGGTTTAAGCACCAGAGGCATGTTCTGCACGTAACTCTCCCACGGCGAAGCTGACATCGGTCCCTCTGGGGAGGCGGCTCTGGTCTGGTTTCTTTCTCAGAGGCTCAGGGTCGAAGGTTGGGTGCTGAGTGCTCAAGGCCATCTCTCGTTCAGCTAAAGACGAAGTGCCGGCTCCATTCTTCCAGAGTCTTCCGACGGCGCCTTATAAACCCATGGCTGGTCCTGACCAGGGCCGTGTTCTCTGTGCCCCGGTTTCCTGAGTCCGTGGCCGGGGAGGGGTGGGAGTCTGTGGGCTCTGAAGCCCCTCCACGTTGTGCTCCCCATGGGCCGGAACGCCCCTCTGCCCGCCAGCCCTGCGTCGCCTGGGTTTGGACACATCCCGGAAACGGAGAGCAGCAGAGCATGCCAGACCCAGGTGGCCGAGGCTCCAGTCCCCAGGGCAGGCCCCCCACAGATGGAATTACAGATGACTTGAATACCTCCTGTTCCTAATTTGAAAAGCAGATGAGAGCAACGCTCTCGATAACCTCTGAAAGTGCAGGGAAAGCCTGGATTCGAGGCCCCTTACCGCCGTCATCCACAGCGCTGTTTTCGCTGTAGGTTAAGAGGCCCTGATGGGCCCTGCGAGGGGCAGATGTGGCTGGAGCTGGGAGGAAGTGCTGATCTGGACAGGGCCTTGGGGAGCAGAAGCCAGCACCCAATTTACGAGGAGGAAATCAAGGCACAGACAGGCGAGGTCGTCCCCGAATCGTGGAGAGTGAGGGCGGCGCTGAGCCCACACCCGGCTCCTGCTCCCCAAGACGGGGCCTGCTCCACCAGGCCACGCTGCACAGGGCCGGATGAGTTGAAAAATGCAACAGGCAGCTTCAGATATAAGTGGCTTAGCGCTAAACGGAGAAACTCTAAACCTTATTTACTTGATGTATAATGAAGTCAAGTTCAATTAAGAGGCCCTTGGTAACCCCACCCTGACCTGCCCTACGGCCTGACCTCTTTCTTGGGAGCATAGTGTAGCCCAGCCCCCACCGCATCCCCCACACCCAGCCCAGCGGAGCCACCCCACCATCGCCCCAGCTCCAACTCCAGGGTGACCAAGGGGTTCCCATTTGCCTGGGTCTTGGGGTGGGGGAGGAGGGGCTCCTGAATGCAGACTTTCAGTTTTAAAACCAGTAAAGTCCCAGCCAAACACCATCATGGCTCCGTGAAGCAGTGGGCCCAGAGCAGGGGTCTTTTCTCCCTGCATGGCAACCACTCAAAACGCAGGAGGTCAATGCAGTGTCACGGAGATGTCTTATCATCTGTATCATCTGTATTTATATTTGGAGGGGCCCGGGGATCATGAAGGAGATTATGGAAGGCTAAAGCCCTGCACCCACTGTGCACACACACACACCATGCACACACACACCATGCACACACACAGCATACACACACACCATGCACACATACACATGCACACACACCATGCACACACACACCATGCACACATGCATATGCACACACATGCACACACACCATGTACACTCCATGTACCCACACACCATGCAACACACATGCACACACACATGCACACATACCATGCACACTCCATGCACACACACCATGCACGCACACAGCATACACACACGCATACCATGCACACACACCATGCACACACACAGCATACACACACACCATGCACACATGCACACACATACGCATGCACACACATGCATACACAGGCACGCACACACAAGCCACACTTTTGCTGCTGGGATTCTTTATAGCTTCCCCAAATGTTTTCTATAGATGTTGGGGCAGTTAAGTATCCTGCGACTTCTTCAATTAACTTTAATAACAATACTTTTCCCTAAAATTATCTCCTTCAACCACATTTTCAAACTCTTTTAACTTAGCATTGTAAGAACTATTTTCTTCCAATCGTGGTTTATCTGAGATTAGTCTTACGTATTCACGTTTTCTTGCATTTTTTTCTTTAACTATTAATAGTAGGTTTCTATTCTATTTTTCTAAAGAGTCAGCTTGATCTTCATTTATCAAGTCTGTTGTGTTTCTATTTTCTAATTAATTGTCTCTGTCATCCTTTCTTTTGCTTTCTCTATGTTTGTCCTTTCTTTTGAATAACTTTCTGACTAATTTCCTTCGACAATGTTAAAACTGTGGACTTATTTTCTCAGCATAGTCCAAGCTACATCTAATAAGCTCCAACGTGTAACTTTGTCTTCTTCATTCTTTCCTAAATATTTTGTCATCGTTGATTTGGTTTTTCTCTTTTATCCATGAGATGATTGTTTCAGTTTTCCAGGAAGTAAGCCTTCTGTCTGTTTCTAATTTGTTCTTTAATTTTTACTTTTATTTTCATTACACTGTAGTTAGACAATGTGGCCTGTACTACCTCCAGCATTTAGAATCTACTGCTGATCCACGACCACATGAAATGAGGTATAGTCTCTGTCTGCAAGGTGTGATTACAACACAGACTTTCAGATCAACCTTATCCACTTACTGGAACCCTTATGTGTGGCTCATCTGTTGAGAAATCAGTGCAGCAGACCATGTCTGCACAGCTTGGGTGGGGGCAAGGACCCAACTCCTCACATTAGCACGAGCATCTGCCCACCGAGGGCAGACACCACCTTTCTAAAGGCTGAGCCTCCTAAACAGGAGATCTGGTAGGTCGGGGCTCCAGGGTTTGGCTATCTAGGCATCGAACTCTTCCTACTGAGCCATCGGCCCCACTGAGAAAGAAGGGGAGAAGTGAAGGCTTTGCTTTAGAGGGTGCTGTAGTCTCTGCTTGTGTCACCTCAAATTCATATGTTGGAATCCTCACCCCCAAGTGAGGGTGGGGTGTCACTAGGAGGTGATCAGGCTATGGGGGCAGAGCCCTTGTGAATGGGATCAGAACCATTGTAAAAGAGACCCCAGAGAGCTGCCTCACCCTTTCCACCATGTGAGGGCACAGCAAGAAGGTGCCAACTATGAACCAGAAAGTGGCCCTTCCTGCCAACACTTTGCCCTTGGATCTCCAGCCTCCAGAACTGTGTGGAATAAATTTCTGACCTTCATAAGCCACTCTGTTTATGGTATTTTGTTATAGCGGCCAAAACGGACTAACGGGGTAAAGAGAGAGAACTGTCCACACCCTCAGAGTTCACAGACAGGTCTCAAGCAGGACCATGCAAGAGGCCATGGGGGTAACCAGAGGCTGCGTCCCTGTGGCCCCACTTGACACAGGGGCTTAGACTCACTGCCAGAGCCACCAGACTGTGAGGGGACAGGCCTGGCCTGGGAGGCAGCCCCAGCCACAGAAGCCGCCACGGACAGAGGCCCAGGCCTCTCCCCTCTGCCTGGAACCGAGTCACCACAGGAGAATAAAGGGAGGGGTGAGGCTTCATTTAAAAAATAAAAAACAACTAATGTCAGACTTGGGGAAAAATTAACAAGACACTATCTGCCCTCTGAACGGGACGACATGATCACTACCTGCTAAGCCCACTTACTTTTGTCTACGCAGTCCAGCGAGGACCAAGAGAGTTAGAGCCCCCACAACTGTCAGCCTCTCCTGTATTTTCAGTCCTTCTTCAAATAAATAGACATTATATGTTATATATGGTTTTATGGAAGTTTATAATTTCATTATGGATTAAACGTTTCATCAACAAAAAGAAACCCTCTTTGTGCAATTCAGCGTTTTTGCATTGAACTCAATTTTTCTGGCATTGCTTTTGTGACTCCTACTTGACTTTTGTTTTTATTTTCTTTTTTTATTTACTTGGAGATATTCTTATTATTCTGTGTGCATTCATCTTAGGGTTAATATTCAAATGGTCTTTGTTTTATGTGCCATCTTGAGAGACTGTTTCTCAAATTGGGTAAATTTACGCTCTACGTTTGTGAGTAAATTGATACGTCTGGTCCCACATCGCGTGAGCTTATTTAGACCTGTTTTACCAGCTTCCTAGGAGTGCTCTCGAACTGTTTTATCATGCTGGATGGCTTGCTTTTCTTTCTATCCTCTCATACACTTTGGAAAAGTACAGTCATAGTGGTGGTTGTTGTCTTAGCTGTAATTCTTTTATATCTTTACATAGATTGCTTATCCTGTATTTCTGAATGTATGACCTTCTGAAACAAAATAACATGAATAAATTAACAGAACTATGTATGTTCCTACTTCTCCCTCTACCTATTTTTTGTTGATGTGCTCTGCACAATTTTTTGTCATTTTATTAATAAACTGTTATGATTTTTATCTTGCTAAATTATTAATATTTATTCAGAAAATATGTGTTGATCATTCCCTAAGTTCCAGGCTCTGCTACTGCTGGTACTGTAGCAACACACAAAACAAAATAAACATGTTCCCTGTCCTCGGAGACACTGCTGTCTAGAAGGGAAGAGAGACATTAAATGACAGGTTCCACACAGACGTGTGGCCAGTCTCAGTCTGTTCAGGCTGCTATAACAAAACTGCCATAAACTGAAAGCTTATAAACAACAAAAATGTATTTCTCACAGTGCCGCAGGCCCGGAAGTCCAGGATCAAGGCAGATTCACTGTGTGGGGAGGGCCTGCTTTCTTCTGGCTCACAGATGGTGTCTTCTGGCTGTGACACCTGGGGGAAGGGACACACAAGCTCTCTGTGGTCCCTTTTACAAGGGCACTAACCCCATTCATGAGGGCTCCACCCTCGTGACCTACTCACCTCCCAAGGGCCCCACCTCTTGACACCATCGCCTTGAGGGTTAGGATTTCCACATATGGATTTTCAGGGGATCACGAACGTTCAGATCGCAACTGTCAATTTCAATTCTTAAACACTTCGTCTCACTTTGCAGTCATTTTGAGGTCAGCACATATCTTATAACTGATGGCATTTTGCAGTCTCCATCAGCCAGGTGGAGTCCTGATTGGGTTTGGAATCAGGGAAACTTCTCCGTTCTGATGTGTAACCAGACTCACACGATACTCAGACTTACTTGTATGTTTAAATAAATACTGTGCTTGCCTTCGGCCCTTCCCCAATCCACGCTTTAGCTTATTTGTATTCATCTTTCAGTTCATTAGAAAGGATCTTCCAGGAGCAGTAGCAGCTGTCATCGGTGACGGTGCTGTTGATTAGTTGGGAGAGCACATATGGGAAATTCTCCAGCGTCAGGTAACGTTGTCTGCTATCATCACACACATGGGAACTTCGGCTGGGGAGAAAATCTTGGATTCAAAGACTCTTCTTCTTAACACTTATAGATATTAATCCACTGTCTCTTTCACCCAATGTGGAGAGAATTCTGAGACCGGCCCACTTGTTCCCTTTCTGAATGATCCTTTTGTTATCACCGGATACTTGGGAGGTTTTGCTCCTCGCCTTTGAGATGTAAACACTTCACCAGGAGGTGTCTTGGTGCTGCCGCTTGTTAATAATGCTCCCTCAGGCTGGGCATGGTGGCTCCCGCTTATCATCCTAGCCCTCTAGGAGGCCTAGGTGGAAAGATGGCTTGAGCCCAGGAGTTCGAGACCAACTTGAGCAATATAGCCAGATCTTGTCTCTATTAAAAAAAAAAAATTAAAAAATTAGCCAGGCGTGGTGACAAGCACCTGTAGTCCCAGCTACTCAAGATGCTAAGGTGGGAGATCTCTGGAGCCCAGGAGTTTGAGGGTGCAGTGAGCTATGATGACGCCATGGCACTCTAGCCTGGATGACAGAGCAAGATCCTGTCTCAAAAATAAAAAATGCTTTCTTGGACACCCTGGGACTTGTTGAAATGTAAATTCATGTCATCCTTCACTCCCAGAAAATTTTCTTCAATTATACCATCAAAATAACTATTTCTGCTCCTTTTGGTCAGGTTTGGTCTTTTGCACACACCAGCCCTGCCTGGGCCACGTCCCCACTGAGGATATGTATGCCATTCAGCAGCTCTCGGACTCCCTTAATCTCAGTGGGTTTGTTTTGTTTTGTTTTCATGTGTGCTTCATTCTCCCACTGACTTTTTTTTTGGTCTAGAATATTGACTCTAGTCCTTATTACTCTAGTATTAATTTAACTTAAATTCTGCAACAGCCTATTGGCTTCTCTAACATCTTTCCTTCACCAGCTCCCATAGCAAATGTTTGTCTTTTCATCCTATATTTCATTTCTGTTTAAAGAGTCCGTATCATCTATAATTGCCTTGAGGGTGTGTCTTAGTCTGTCCCCGCAGCTATAACAAAACACCTTAGACTGGGTGATTTAGAAGCAGCAGAAACGTATTGCTTGTGGTTCCGGAATCTGGCAAGTTCAAGATCAAGGTGCCAGGTCCAGTGTCTGGTGAGGGCCTGTGCCTCATGGATGGCCTCTCCTGTGTGTCCTCCATGGCAGAGGGGGAAGGGCTCCCTCCGCCTCTTGCACACTGGACTATCCCATTCAGGCGGGCGGAGCCTCTTGACCCAATCACCGCCTAAAGGCCCCGCCTCCTAATAACGTCACACTGGGTATTAGGTTCCAGCATAAGACTCTGGGGGACACAAAGGTACAAGGCATTTAACGTCTATCTGATTTTTTCCTCTTGTCTTCTAGATAATCTTTAAAACCATGCTCTCGATTTGCTGCATAATATGTTTTATGCTTCTTTTTGTTCTGGAATCTTTTCATAGGTCCGTGTAAAGTTGGAAACACTTAATCCAGCATTGCTTCCCCACAGCAACAAGGATTCCAGGAAATTCCTAGGTACCATGTCAAGCAGGCTAAGACAAAAATCTGACCTCACCAAATCTTGCATTATTCTTTTCACTGCAACTATAGACTCTGAGAGCAGGGGTGTTAGAAGAAAATATGGGCAGAGGAAATTATTTAGAGTATAAAAGCTTACTGTCTGGAAGACGCCAGATGTCAATTACATAAATCTTCACACCACAGATTAGAGAACAACTGGTTAAGAGGGCGCAATAAAATCCACATTTTATCTGGAGATTTAGAGATTCAAAGGACCTACCTTCCCCTGGAAAAGACCAGTAGCTCTCAGCTCCAGTTATCAGTTTGAAATGCCAACTCAGCCACTCTAAACTATTTGAAATTGATAGATATCCCTCCCTAAATCTTCTAAGACAGCGGTCCCCAACCTCTTTGGCACCAGGGACTGGTTTCATGGAAAACAATTTTCCCACGGATGGGGGAAAGGGGACAGGGTTGGTAGAGTTTGGGGAGTGATGCAAGCAATGGGGAACGGCTGCAAATACAGATGAAGCTTCCCTTGCTAGCCCGCCACTCACCTCCTGCTATGGAAGTTTCATGGAAGGTAATTTTTCCACAGAAGGTGGCGGGGGGCAGTATGTGGCCTCAGGGTCGGGGACCACAGATCTAGAGGATCAACTGAAACTGCGGACCTCCATGCTGCATTCAAATATTCAAGTGCTTTCCAACAAAAAGCTGACAAAACAAAGTCATTAAAAGGTAACTTCAAAATTAACAAATAGCTTTCATTTTTTTAAATTATTAAATACATAGTAGTTAGACTTTTATGAAATAATGTATATTTTTATGTGTATCTAGTTGAAGTTTCTTGAATGTGGCCTTATTTGATTGCAGCTAAATTAATGCAGCCTTCCAACATGAAAATGTTCCCCATCCCTGGCACATACCAATACAAAGTCTTTAGGCTTTCCTTCCAGCTCAAGGGATAATTTAGGAAATGGATGTTAGGCAGGACTTTAAGATCTTACAGGATACTAACTATCAAATATTTTTACTTTATTTGCTCAACATAAATATGCCTTAAGGTCCAAGTAAAGGAAGTGTTCTAGGCTTTGGGGAGGCAACTTTGCATAAGGTAGACCCTGTCTTCATGAAGCTTATATGCCAGTGGGGGAGGACAAATGATAAACAGGAAAAAAAATAAGCAGGCAAAAAACCCAAAATAACATCCAGTAGCAATCAGTGCTATGAAAGATATAAAACTAGGTATTGGAATAGAGAGCGACTTGCATGAGATTTAGGGGCGAGATAGAGTTCATTAAATACAGTGGTCAGAGAAGACTCCCACAGAGGCAGCATTTGAGCTCAGCCCTGAATTATAAAAGGGAGCCGGGCACACTCAGATGTGGAGGAAATGTATTCCAGGGAGAGGAACCAGCAAGCGCGAGGCCCTGAGGTAGGTAGGATGTCAGGTCAGCAGGGTCACAGAACAGAGAGCGAGCCAGCGCACCGCGCAGGACGGGGAGGCGCAGACGTCACACACCAGCTCACACTAGGCTTGCAGCCCTGGTGAGGAGTTTGAGAGTTCTGAGCAGGGCAAGGGCATGACACAACACGATTTATACTTGAGCACTTGGGCTGCTACGTAGGGAACGAATTCAAAACCTGGAAATTAACTCAGAAGAGACTTTGATGTAATGAAGAACAGATATGTTCTAGTTCCCATTTATTTTTCCTTTGTGGTGCTTCTTTATTCAACCCCGAGCTTCTGTGGATATTTTAGGAGGAGGCAGGAGACTAGCGAGGCTAGTTCTCTTTCATTTATCTGCCAAGTCTACCCTAGCAGCGAAAGGTCTCTTTACATAACAGTGTTATAGGGACTGGCATCCTTGGTCTGTGCCGGAAAGGCCAGGTTAGTTAAGGCCACTGCCTGTCCTCACATGGCCCCGATCAGCCACGGGGAAAGACTGAAGGAGGGAATGCTGAGATGATGACGATGAGAACCATAATATTAATACAATAAACCCAAGTTATTTTTCCTAAGCTGGAAATAAAACGATTTTATCACTCGGAGTAGATGGCCTCTTCACACATATGCTGGATTAAGAAATGTTGGGGGAAAAAAATCTAGCAGTGTGTACTTTTCATGAACCCAAAGGACACTGTATCTGTCTAAACTCAGAAGAGACATACCTTAGTTAAAACTCCCGAAGGCAAAGGGCTTAAGTATTGAATTCACCAGTCAGAACTTGATTCAAATGGAAAGAATGAGTTCAAATGCCACCAGATGTCTCTTCATACATAACTGCATTGGGCAGAGTTCTGCACGATAGATTTCAAAAGCGTTCTTCATAATTACAATTAAGAGTCGTTCCCCAGATCACTGACAACTTTGTGAAAAGCCTGTCCCTTTCCCTTTCAGGTTCTTGGAAACAGAGAAAGCACATGCAGATGAAGACTTTAACTAAAAGAACAAAAATAATGACAAACTCATTTTCAAGAAAACAAAAGCCTGATTTGGATTGTCCAAGGTAAAAAAACAGATATTCAGAGAGAGAAGAATTTTAGTGGCAAAAGTGCTAATTAATCTATTTTGACAAGGACCAGCCTTTTATTATATTTTGAACTTTTAGAGTTTAGGTAGGGAATCAGTTATTAGGAATTTTTCTTTAATTGGTCCTAAAATGTTATTTGTATAGTCACTGAAAATGCAAACTCAAATGCCTCTGGGGGTCAGGCAGGTAACAGAAATATTTGCAAGTGCTTAGGTACAACAGTAGGAAGAAATAAAACCTGTATCAAAAAGAATATTTTTAAAAATGCTGTTGTTGCCAAAGAAAACACCTATTTGGGTTTAATTCCGCCTGCTGGCTGAAGTTTGCTACTGTTGGTATAGCACAGGGAGTACAAGTTGGCAAGTGTAAGTTACATAAATGGGCTCAGATTTCCCAAATCCTCAAGCAAGCAGGGAAGGCCTTTCCAGGGTCACTGCCTCCCACGCTTGAGATGCCTGGAGCACGGGAAGAGCTGGTAAAAAAACATCATCAGAGGCCTGATGCAGTGGAGGGAAGGGTCCCCCAGAAATACTGCATGAGCCACGTTGAAAAGGTAAAACAAGTGAAATTATTTAATAGTGTACTTTAATCCAATTCATTCAGAGTATCATTTCAACATGTAATAAATATAAACAAATTATTAGTGAGCTACCTTAAGGTCTTCTATTTGTACTAAATCTTTGGAATCTGGGGTCTTTTTTTTATATTCACAGCACATCTCAATCCTCTCAGTTTGGACTGGCCACATCCCAAGTGCTCCAGAGCCACACGTGGCTGGTGGCTGCCGTAAGAGACAGTGCAGGTTCAGCGCTAAGAGCAAGGCTCTCACTGGCTGGTGGAAGGGCCTCGGGCAAGACCCTGACTCTTCCGCACTGGGTTTGTCCATCTATAATGAAACGAGATGGTTTCAAAGAGGTTTTCTAGACCTAAAAGTCTGTAGAGCTCTGTCTCTTTCTTTCCGAGAAATGTGTTCATTAAATGGTGCTAAAAAGACAGGTAGATAGGTAAATGAATAGATAGATGGGAGGGGGTGAGGAAGAGGAGGAGGAGGAGGAGGAGGGAGGAAGGGAAGGAACGGTAGGAGGAAGGAAGGAGTAAAGAAGAAATAATATGGGTCGAATTATGGGTTGCTGCTGCTAGCGCTCTCTCTTCATCTCCTGGGGAAGTACCACCGCTGGGAGCAGAGGGAGCGGAGTGAGGTGGAACAAGCTGGCTGCTCCAGCCTGGATGGATGAGAATGTCTCCTTACAGCAGTGCTTGGGACTTAAAAAGAGGAATGAAAAAAAAAAAAACAAAAATGGAAGCTGCAGCTGACAGTTCTGCATTACCAGACATATCACTATTATCATTTATATGGCAAAAGAAATTCATTCTGTACTTGTCCCATTATAACCTCCTGAGAATTTAAATTCGATTGGTAATAAATTTAATGCAAAATCACTTGGGTGTGGATTTTGAATTCAAAGCATCAGTTACTATTGATTTGACATTGTTCTTTAATACATATGAAGTTGTTTTTTTCCAAAACGATTTGCTTCTTAGGAAAGAAAGACATCAAGGAAAAATATTAAACATGTCAAGCAGCAGAGGACAAGAAGTTGGTGTGAAAGTTCAGCTGAATCTAACTGTAACATCTTTTCATTCTTGCAGATTCAAATTACTTGTTCAAATTCCTAGACAGGCCTTTTGGAAACCTTCTAACGTTTTTAGAAGACTAAGATGATTGGAAATCTTCAAAGGTTTTTTTTTTTTTTTTGTACTATTAACACAACCAAAATTGATAATTTCATCAAGTCTTAATGAATCCTCAATAAAAACCTAACCCCAACTTGAGGACACAATGACACCTGAGAAACAGGTATGGCGTTACCTGGTAAGACACTGCGGTTATCCACACACATGGAAAAGATGCGCTCATACACGAGCTTTCCTGGGGAGGGAAGGACAGACGGTGTTAGCATCACACTCTTCAGGAGCAAACACTAAATGAACCCTTGTTAATTAGGGACGAAGAGATGTCACCTCCTGGACATGCTTTAACTTGTGATAATATGCTGCCATCTGGTGGGACAAATTTTAAGCCCTGTTTCTTTTGTTTTTCATTTCTAATGAAAGAGGGGAGTTTTACTTTCTGTGAGAGACAGGAAAATGACTGGTTTATCCTTTGGAGTCTTCACTGACACTCGGGGTCAAGGGAGCCTGCAGTAACCCCACTCGCTCTTAGACTATGGTCTACGTTCTATCCTAGGCCAGAGGGGAAAACGCGCAGCCCACGGGCTGAATCCAGTCTGCGACCGGTTTTGTTTGGTCTGTACCACGATGGCCCACAAAGTGCTTTCACATTTTTTGAATTAGTTACCAACAGGTAAAAACTGGGAGAATTCACAAGAAAAAAAACTGGACTTCCTGCTTCTTCATATAACATGTACCAAAAACGTACCCATAAGCCTACAGAACACACAACTAGAGCAGATCAGTAGCTGCCCCTTGAGATGGCATATACGCCACCCAGTCTGCCACAGTCTTGACCGCCCCCGATCGCCTGTCATCACCAGTACGCTTCGCTCATTCATGGGAACTGCCTGGTGCCCGGAAGCACCAGAATTTGACAATCAACTAGAACATAGGGACCACGACGGCAGACCTGTGCTTGTTTTGTCCATGGACACATTTCCGACCTGATCAGTGCCTGCATGTAGTGGGTTCGAAAGATTGACTGGATGGGTAGATGAACGTATTTTAGGTTTTGCAGGTCACTGGTCACTAGCGTAACTACTCAACTTTTCCACCGTAACACAAAAGCAGCCATAGACAGTAATGGACGCAGCTGTGTTCCAATAAAATTCTATTTACAAAAGCAGAAGGGCAGGCCGGGCGCGGTGGCTCACGCCTGTAATCCTAGCTCTCTGGGAGGCCGAGGCAGGCGGATTGTTTGAGCTCAGGAGTTCAAGACCAGCCTGAGCAAGAGTGAGACCCCGTCTCTACTAAAAATAGAAAGAAATTAATCAGACAACTAAAAATATATAGAAAAAATTAGCTGGGCCTGGTGACTCATGCCTGTAGTCCCAGCTACTCGGGAGGCTGAGGCAGGAGGATCGCTTGAGCCCAGGAGTTTGAGGTTGCTGTGAGCTAAGATGACGCCACGGCATACTAGCCCAGGCCACACAGTGAGACTCTGTCTCAAAAAAAAAAAAAACAACAGATGGGCAGTCTGGAACCCCAAACTAGTACCAAAAATTTTATTTATTCTGTTCCTATATTTTGAAAAATGTTATCAATATGCAGGGGGTAAAAATTACAGTTCTTACTCATTTTCTAAATTCTCCCAAATCACCTTCAATGTGAAAGTATTCCCCTCTGTTCAGGTGCTTTTGTCCCATAACGCCATCACGCAGGGCAGTAAAGAACGACGTACCTTGTCTTTATATGGCAAAAGAGATGGGAAAATGTAAGGATCATTTCTGGTCAAAGAATATGGGATCAGATGACATCACCAAGAGATGACACAATGCTAGGAATGAGGGAAGCCACCCAAACTAAGAGGTACCCCCAGGAGCCTCTCCTAGTGTGGACCACCCTACGTGACAATCGTCAGAAGACACTTGTTGACAAGGCACACATAGCTAATGAAAAAGAGTATTTTGGAGGGTGAGGACTAGGAATATGGACTTTGAATAACTTCACTGGGAAATTCTTACACACCAGGAAGTGTGAGAAGCACTGATTTAGGCACACGCCAGCGGGTCTCTGAGCAAAAACCGGCCTTGGCTCCAGGATCTGCAGAAGCAGCAACAAGCCTCTCTCCTCCCTCTGTCCAGTGCCTCTCCAACCTGGCTGAACACACAGAGCACCTGGTGCTCTTCAAAATACGTGGATGTCTATGTCTGTCTTCAGATGTTCTGACATAAAGGTCTAGGGTGTAGCCGGGGGTGTTTTCAAAGCCCCCAGGTGATTTCAATGTGCAGCCAAGGATGGGAAGCACTGTTCCAAACCATCCATTCCATTCAGAAGATCCCGGGAAACCTTAGAGAACAAGCCCCAGGTCTCAAAGCCACTTGTCTTTTTCCTCCTGGCAGGACGTGCTTTCCTTGCCTGGGGCCGTGGGCTCCCGGGCTCCCCTGTGATGACTGCAGGACCCCAGCACTGGGGCCGCATGCAACTTTACCTCAAACCACGACACAGCAAGCCACACTGGGCAGCTGCGTCACTCTCACCTCCTATGTGCACCGAAAGGACTCGGCATGAATTGCCTCTGTTTCCTACACAAGAAGTTGCCATCTCTCTAAAAGTAGCTTTCTTAAAAAAAAGAAAAAGAAAAGATTTCACCTTCTATTCCAAGACGCCTTTAACTACAAAATTATTTTTGGCTGAACAGGCTCTTTTTCTCTTAAGTTAGTGGACAACTATTTTGAGAAATAATACTTGGTCCTGTATTTCCTATCTTGATTCACTTTCTTATAAATCAAAGACACTAAAACAGATAAATATAACCGTGGTAACAGCTAGCATTTTCTGAGCACTTACTTTGTGCCAAGCACTGTTCATAGTTGTTTACTCTTGTCCTGCCAGCAAGCTCTTAGAAGAGGAAAAACACTATATGCTTCCTACATATTCTCTCATTTAATTCTCTCCAGAAACTCTTGGAGGCAGGGTCTATGTTATCCCCAGGTTACAGGTGAAGAAACTGAGGCTCAAGTTCACGCGACTCTGAGGTGCAGTGGCAGGCTCAAATCAAAGCCTGTGTGCCCGCTGCCTCTAGTGAAATCGCAAAAAAGCCAGGCACCCATCTTCCCAGTGTGCACCTCAGTCTCTGCGGATGCCACAGCCCCGTCCCACAGCCCACACGGCAAGAGGTCTGACCTCTGTCCTCGATGTCAACAACCACTCAGCACCTGCCTCTGTACCCGTCATCGTGCACCTTCCTATGGGACAGAGTAATGACAATGCTCGAAAAGACGGACCTCAGGACTCCAGATTTTCACCAAGCAAGGCAGGGATCCACTCCTTTCTCAAAAAGTGAAAATGCATTAGCTCCAAAGTATAACAAAGTCTCCACGAACACCTGTCGATGCGGGCTGCCTCCACAGTCCTGAGGAGTATCATTCACAAAAGACCCAAACAATGGCACCCCTGGGAAGACAGTTCTGAAGAGGAGAGGAGGGACAGAGTCGGGGAGTGGCGAAAGCAGGTACTTTGTACGAATGCTTGGTTCTGAACAGGAAAAACATTCCCACGGTTCAAATTTCAAAGACTGTGGACAGTACTGAGTGACGTTTCTCCTTGGCCATTCCATTCCCCCACCGCTGCCCTGATGGCCCTAGGAGAGTAACAACTTTTGTTAGTTTTTGGGTATCCTTCTAATGTCTCTGCAGGCAAGCACACGTGAATACAGATGTGTACTCTAAATTTTCCTCCTTTCTTACAGAAAAGTAACATACTCCATAGCTGTTCCGCATCCAGACTTTTCTACTTGGAGATCTTTCCCTACGGGTACACAGAGCCCATCCTCATTTCTAAGAGCCACCACGTACTCCACTGTACGGACACATCGGTAATTTATTTAACTGGTCCCCTACTGATGGCCACGTGGGTCGTTTTCGATCTTTTACTATTATAAATGGGATAAATTCCTAGAGGTGAAATTGCTGGGTCAACAATATACACATTTATAATTTTCATGGAGTGCGAAACTTCCCCCATGAGCAACGTACAGGAGAAATAAAGCAGGTGCTTTGGCTGCAGAGAACCAGCTGGGCCACTCGCTGTGCTGGTGACCCGGGGCAAGCTACTTCCCTTCCTGTGCCTCCGGCTCCGGTTCCTCACCTATAAAATGGGGATAATAAAAGGCCCTATCCCACAGGGCCATTATGCAGACTATGTGACTTAGATTCTGTACAGCACCTAGAATGATCTGACTAGGATGTTATTTGTTGAGGATTTATCACTGTTGTTCCCAACCTCAGCTCTGCTGTTTTCTGGACTGCAGCAGAGATGGCAGGCACCTGCACTACACCCCGGCTTGCAGAGCGTGAGGCCAGGGTGCCGCCAGCAGGGCCTGGCGCAGTGGCTGCTCAGAGTTCTTGCAGGTAAGTACACTGCCTGGGTCTGGCCAGGCTTGTAGGGTAGAAAGCGGATCTCATCAGCGTCCCCGAGCTAGTCTTGCTCAGGGCTGCTGACTCATGCAAAAGCAGCTTGTGGGAGGCAGGTGAGGGAAACCAGAAGGCCAATGGGTGAATTCACCAGGGGAAACGGGACTGTCACGAAAACCAGATACAGAGCCCAGACTCTCCCTGACTGATTTCCCACTCCCTGAAGGCAAGCTACATGTGCAGACGCATCGAGTGTGAGTTGGTATCTCCCCTGGATATCTCCCATCTCCGCCACCTCCCTGGGACCAAACCATCTGCGCTTCCCACCAGAAGTGCTATGGCAGCCTCCGAGCCAGGCTCCCTGCTCCACCCCACCCTGTGGTCTAGGCTCATAGCCTGTTAAAAACCCAGGGAGGGAACATGTTCCCTCTGCTCAACACCCTCCAGTGGCTCCTCACGCTTGGAGTCAAAGCCCAAGTCCTCCAGTGGCCCCCAAGGCCACCGTGCTCTCCGGCCACGTCAGCTCCTGCCCGCCTCCCCCTTGCCTGTCCCTTCCTCCTTTCTCACCCAGCACGTCCCAATACCCCCACCGAGGATCTGCGCACCAGCTGCTCTTGGCCCCCCACCACAGAGCCACACGGCTCATCTCTTGCCCCCTTCCAGCACCTGCTCCTGCCACCTCTCAGCATGGCCTCCCCTGAGCACCCTGAAACCGCAGCCCACCTCTCACCCCAACCCAGTTCCCTCCATTTCCCTTTGCCCCCCACCTCGCTCTGTATGTTTGGTTTTCTCCACAGCACTGATCAGCACCTAACATACAACCGGGTTGACTTAGTTTTTCTGCAAATTCTCTTTTACTGAAATGTAAGTGCCACAAAGGCAGGGATTTTTGTCTCTTCTACTGCTGATACACCCCCAGTGCCCAGCAGAGTGCCTGACACCACCTCTCCAGGTCACCTGAACTCAAAAGGTCCTATCTTTCAGCTGGGACATCTCTTCTTTTTGTCCAGTTAGCATCCGCTCCCCTTTCTTCTGATAACAGCATCAACTCTTTCCTTTCAGGCCTGGATGATCAGTGTGTCTCATCCCCTGACACCACAAATGGCTCAGGGACTGATGTGTGACCCAAGCCAGGTCAGTGAGATGGAACCCTGGGACTTCTGTTGAGACACCTAGAGAAAGCAGCTCTTTCCTTGCCCTGGGACCACCAGCTGTAAAGCTGATAGCAGCTGTAGATGCCTTCTGAAGCTTGAGAATGAAGCCAACCCAAGGGAAAGTACTAGAAAAAGACAAAGTCCTGATAATACTGTTGGAGTTCCTGGATCCAGCCATACCTAAAGCCAGAAACTACCCCTGGACTTTTCAGCATAAGCCAATAAATACCCTCTTTTCCAAGGCTAGTTAGGTTTTCTGCCACTTATTTTAGCGAATACACTCAGGCCCCCAGTCTCCCGGGCAGGACTGGGATCACAGAACTGAGTGGGTCTCTCCGACTGACATTTTGTTTTCTGACACATTAGATCTTTCAATGAGTTGCAGCCAAGACTTGCTGGGTTAGGAGCCCATTGCTAAGACAGTTAATATCTCTGTTCTGATCTCCTATGTCTTCAGCTCTCAGAAGGCAACCCATTGCCTACTTCTTCAGCTGCTGAACATCACATACAGCCTAGAGGGTTGCATGGTTTGAGCAAACTGCTAATGGCATGATGTTCTGGTTCAACCAACCACTGCCAAGCAGCACAGGGGCCTCCTGCTCCTTCAGACCATTCTCTCCAGTCTAGACCTTTCTGCTGGGCTCCCAAAGATCACTCTACCTGTGGCATGCAGCACGGGACCAGGGCAGCCACGACGACCCAAGAATATCTCACAGGAGCTGCAGCCATCATCCAGGTAGGAGAGGACCGCAGCTAGGACCAAGGTTTTAACAGGGAAGTCAGAGAAAAACAGACATCCTGGGCAGAGGTTTAGGAACCAGAACAGTGGAACTTGGTGACTGGACGTGGGCATATGGGAAAAGACTCAGATTTCCAGTTTGGACACATGACAGTGCCATTTCCTGAGACAGAAACCCAGCAGGGGAGGAACAGGAAATGCATTTCCTAGATCTAAGACGGATATCACAGGGACTTACCAAATGTATCAAGTATGTCGGTGATAAGGACAAACTTGCTTGGGTAGAACTGGATGACGCTGGTGTCTGAAAGAAGCTTTGAACACTGAAAAAAGAGAAAAGAAAACTCAGTGGTGTGTCTGACTTGGTTAGGACACTCCAGCCCTGGAAAATTACTGATTTCTACACACGAGTAAAGGTACTTAACACACGCCCAGCCCTGGCCTTGGCGCTGGGGGGTTTGATGATGAGCAAAACCACTCTGTTTTTGACAAAGAGAGCCACAGAGCCGCCTAAGGAAAGCCACTGTCACCTTGCTCCAGGAAAGCCACAGGATGAAATCTTATCCAGAAGGACCCTGCTTCTGTGCTGAACAGGAGCAGCACTCGAAGTCACCAAGAGACGTGAATGACACCTCTCTCGTCACAGGACTCTCAGGTGACCCTGTCTTTGCTTCAACTTCTTTCCAGCCTGACTCCTTCTGGTTTACTTCAGGGTGGTCTGGATTCTTAAATGTACTTTTTCTCTGAAATGACCCCATAAGGAAATCTCCAAGGCTTGGTAAACTCACATCGATTATTTATACTCATGTGTGAAATTTCCCCAGAAAGGGAAATAGGACAACCTTCACAGGAAATGCGTTTCTCTGGAACTACAATCCTGAATGCTGAGCACATTTCAGCTGTGCAGAGAACTGTTCGATGCCCACATTGTCACTCATGCGCCAGGGCCGCTGACATGTTCGGAACTCTTAACACAAGACTGCGGCCACACGAAGTGGCCCCATCACCCTAGAGTAAGTCATCTTTTACGCAGAAACAAAAAACGTATTTCTACTTTGAAGAACTAAATTTAATGTCCTGGAGTTTTTACAAATTCAAAACTCAGCATAACGAATTAGATAACTTTGCTATATTTTATCATTCCAATGGTTGACTCCCGGATAAAAAACGTCACTTAAAGTTTTCAGACATTTATAAAAGAACCTTTAATATGCACTTCCAATATGCAGAGAGAATGGTTAGAACGTTTCCCACCTCCAGAGATGGGCTGACATGTGTTTTCAGTTTGGTGTCGTGTTACCCAATATCTAAATTGTTAGGGCCACCATGTTTCTCCTTATCATCACAAGCCTAAAAGTAAACAACGTGTCTGATTTGAGAAACATCCTCTTACAGCCCAGATGTTATTTGAGGGGGAAAAAAGCTGTTAAAACAATGGTGCTGACACCAAACGTGGCATTTGGATGTATGTGGAGTTCCATTTCCCGACGCCTTGCTTTGTGAGAGTTCCAACTTAAACAACTGCCCCATGACATTCCAGGGCTGGAAAAAAAAAAAAAAAACTAACAACTCTAAATCCTAGAGATTGCTTACAGTACACAGCTCTCGGCTCCTAGGGATACGACAGCTCCCGAGTTCCTACCCGCAACCTTGCTTACAGACCTCTCAGAGATGAGTTACCGTCCACTGGTGAGGTGACGGAGAGAGAATTTAAACAGAAGATTTCAAATTAAACACAGCTGGGGCTTCCCAAACATCTGTGCAGCGATTTCCTCCCAAGGTGGTTTCGTAGAACATATATTTTTTAAAGGGTAACAGGAACGAGAGGTTTTTTTTTTTAATCCAAAGTTAAAGCCATAATTATCTTACAAATTGAAGTTACACTTTAAATCACTATTTTGAAGATGCCAGTTTTTAAAGCTTTGGTGCCATTTCTTAAATTTGTCTGGTAAGAATCAGGTACCTGGGGTGTGCGTTAAAAATACAAATTCCCTGCTTCACATCAAACTTACTGGTCAAAATCCCCAGTTGAATAAAAAAGAAAAACATTAGCTGGGTATAGCGGTGCACGCCTGTAGTCCCAGCTACTGGGGAGGCTGAGGTAGGGGATCGTTTCAGCCCAGGAGTTCCAGGCTGCAGTGAGCTGTGATTGTACCGCTGCGACACAGTGGGCACGGTCTGGGTGACAGAGCGAGAACGAGACTGTCTCTTAAAAAACAAAAAAAACTCCAGCCAAGCTGCCAGGAATCAGTATTTAACAAGGGCTCCAGGTGACTGGGGCACACAAACGAGCTTGCAAACACCGGGTTTGTGCTGTGCATAATCCGCAGCATACTCTGAAGGGGACATAAGCATTTTATAAACCAACCATTCTCGATTTTGGAATAATCTGGGAAGTTTTTTTTTTAAAAAGAATGATGCCTGGGTCCCCCCAAGACTCTGATTAAACTGGTGTGGGGTGCAACTTGGACACAAGGAATTTTTTTAAAATTTATTTTTAATTATTATAGGCACATAATAGCTGTATATCTTTACAGGGTACATGTGATGCTTTGATACAGGCAAACGATGTGAATTGATCAAATCGGGGTAATTGGGGGATCCACCATCTCAGGCATTTAACATTGCTTTGTGTTAGAAACATTCCAATTCTGCTCTTTCAGTTATTTTAAAAGACACTGGGGTTTTTTTAAAGCCTCCAAGTGATTCTAATGTGCAGCCAAGGTAGAGAGTCATTGCTATCATGTTAACCAAACGACTGATAAATGACTCTGCCTGAAATAGTTGCTATCAAACTTACTAACATTCTTGGAAAAATACTGAAAGGGTGCTTTCCTTTTGTTTTCAGTTAGTAATTTTCTAGAAGGACATTGGCAGTTTTTAAAATTAAGATTTTTTAAAAATATATTTAAATAACTAGAGCAAATGGATAACTTAAAAGATGGCTGTGGCTGAGTGCTAAGGAAGAAAGGAATGGAGGAAGGGAGGGAGGGAGGAAGGAAGGAAAGAAGGAAGGAAGGAGACCATTATCGCCCAGAATATATTTTTAAAACCCAAAAACTCAGTAAGAAAGATACAAATAACATAATGGAAAAATGAGCAAAAGAAATCAGCAAAAGGCATTTTACAGAAAAAGAAACCCCAAGGACCTATAAACAAGTGACAAGACGCATAATTTATTAGTAATCAGGGAAGTGCAAATTAAAACCACAATAAGATATGATTTTATTACCTCCTAGATTGAAAAAATCAAAATAGAAAGTCTGCTCATACCTAACAGCGGTAGAATGTTGAAGAGCCCAGACTCTCACGTGCCCACTGCTACTACAAGCATATGTTGGCACAGCCGCTACGGAAAATAACTTAGCGTTATCTGCAAAGCTAAAGAGGCGCAGAACCGACGGCCAGGCAATTCCACTCTTGAGGTATGTGCTTTTATCTCGAGAAATGCTTTCCATGGGCACCAGCAGAAACACCCAAGAGCGTGCACAGCACCGTCGTTCATAATAAAGAAAGAGAAAAGGAAAGAACCAGATGCCCATCAACAGATGGCATAATTTATGCATCAGAAGACAATTTTACACTCCGTGCAATCCCTATCAAAATTCCCAGAAGGTTTTGTTTTGCTCTTGGTAAAACTTGAAAAGCTGATCCTAAAATTCACACAGAAATGCAACGGACCCAGAATAGCCGATTTTTAAAAGGAACAAAGTTAAAAGACTTGTACTACTCAGTTGCAAAACTTACTACAATGTGTAATAATCAAGACAGTGTGGAACTGGCATAAGGATTGACTTATAGATCAATGGACTAACACCCAAAGTCCAGAAATAAACTCTTACCTTTATGGTCAACTGATTTTTGACAAAAGGGCCAAGATAATTTAATGGGGGAAAAGATAGTCTTTTCAACAAATGCTGCTGGGACAGCTGTATATCCGCATGTAAAAAAGATAAACTTAGACCCTTATCTCATATACAAAATTAATTCAAAGTGGACCACAGACCTAAATGTGAGCGCTAAAAACGATAAAACTTGTAGAAGAAAACATAGGAGAAAAATCTTCATGTCCTTGGTTTAGGCAAAGAGTCCTTAGATACAACTCCAAAGGCACAAGCTAAAATGAGAAAACTGATAAATGAGATCTAGTTAAAATTTAAAACTTCTCCACTTCAAAAGACACCATTACAAAAATGAAAAGACAAGTCACAGACTAGGAGATCATACACTTAATAAAGAATTAGTGTCAAGATTATCGAAAGAAGTTGGACACAATGGCTCATGCCTGTAATCTCAGCATTTTGGGAGGCTGAGGTGGTAGGATCGCTGAGGCCTGAAGTTTGTTTGAGACCAGCCTAAGCAACGTAGTGAGACTCTGGCTCTACAAAAAGAAAGAAAAAAATTAGCCAGGTGTGGTGGCGTGTGCCTGTAGTCCCAGCTATTCAGGAAGCTAAAGAAGAACCCAGGAATCTGAGGTTCCAATGAGCTATGATCATGCTTATGACCCAGCAATTCCATTCCTAGAAACTTACCCAAGAGGAATAAAAACATAAGTCCACACAAACATTTGTATGCAAATGCTCACAGCAGCATTATTGATAAGAGCCAGAGAAGAGAAACAGCCCAAACGTCATTCAGCTTGTCAACAGATAGACAAAAGGTGGTTATCCATACAAAAGAATATTCACCAATAAAAAGGAACAAAGTACTCATACATACTACAACATGGATAAACCTCAAAAACATTATGCTAAAGAAACAAATAATCTGCTTTAAAAATGGATAAATGAGGGTGCACACGGTGGCTCACACCTGTAATCCTAGCACTTTGGGAGGCGGAGGCGGGAGGACTGCTTGAGGTCAGGAGGTTGAGATCAGCCTGAACAAGAGCGAGACCCTATCTCTACAAAAAATAAAAAATTAGCCGGGTGTGGTGACACGTTCCTGTAGTCCCAGCTATTTGGGAAGCTGAGGCAGAAAGATCACCTGAGCCCAGGAGTTTGAGGTTGCAGTGAGCTATGATGATGCCAGTGCACCCTGGCCCGGGCAACAGAATGAGACCCTGGCGAGAAGAGAAGAGAAAAAAATGGGCAAATGAGCTGAAGATATTTCTCGAAAGAAGATATATGAATGGCCACTGAGTGTATGAAAAAATGCTCAACATCACTAAGCATGAGGGAAATGCAAATAAAACCACAATGGGAATGCTATTATCAAAAAGACAAAAACCAGGCCCGGCACAGTGGTGCACACCTGTGTTCCCAGCTACTCGAGAGACTGAGGCAGGAGTACGCTTGAGCCCAAGAGTTCGAGGCTGTAATGCAATATGATCAAGCCTATAAATAGCCACTGCACTCCAGGCTGGGCAACACAGCGAGATCCCATCTCTAAAAGAAGAAACAAAGAAAGAATAACAAACATTGGCAAAGATGTGGAGAAAAGGGAACTCCTGTTGGTAGGACTGTAAATTAGTGCAGCCATCATGGAAAATAATATGGAAGTTTCTCAAAAAAACTAAAAATATAACTATAATATGATTCAGCAATCCTACTACTGGGTATTTACCCAAAGGAAAAGAAATCAGTATATCAGAGAGATATCTGCACCCGTGTCTACTGCAGCACTATTCACAATAGCGAAGACACATATTCAACCTAAGTGTGCATCAGCAGATGAATGGAGAAAGAAAATGTGGTATATATACACAGTGGAATATTATTCAGCCATAAAAATGAATAAAAGCTTGTCTTTTGCAGCAATATGATGAGCCTGGAGGACACTATGTTAAGCGAATTAAGCGAGGCACAGAAAGATAAACACCACATGTTCTCACTCATATGTGGGGAGCTAAAAAAAAAAAAAAAGTTGAGCTCACAGAAGTAGAGAGCAGAACAGTGGTTACTAGAGGCTGTGAAGGGGAGGGGAAGACAGGGAGAAGCTGGTTAACCCTACAAAATCACAGCTAGACAGAGGGTAAGTTCTAGTGTTGTATAGCACTGTAGGGTGACTATACCTAACGATAATTTACGGTGTATTTTCAAATAGCTAGAAGAGAGGATTTTGAATGCTCTCAACACAAATAATAAATGCTTGAGGTGATGGATGTGCCAGCTAGCCTGATTTGATCATTATACACCATACACATGAACGGAGATATCACTCTGTGCCCTATAAACACGTGGAATTATTACACATCAATTTATTTAATAAGAAACTCACTATGCTAAGTGCAAGAAGCCAAATGAAAAGATTACATACTGAATGATCCCACGTACATAAAACGTCCAGGAAAGGCAGATTTACAGAGTCAGAAGGCAGACCAGTGGTTTTCTAGGGCTGGGTGGGGTGGCCAGGGTTTGCTTGCAAACAAGCTTAGGAGAATTTTGAGGAGTTATGAAAATGTTCTAAAACTGGATTGTGTGATGGTTGCACAACGCCATAAATTTACTAAAAATCACTGGATTACACTTACAAGGGGTGGACTTTATATATGTAAAATATACCTCAGTAAAGCAGCCACCACCATCTCCCACCAAAAAAAAAAAACCACTTTACTGCAGAGAAAATAAGGTGAACTGTGCTCATGTCTCCAAACTCGGTGCTTTGACTATGTTTTCTGGATAAAGAAGGCAGTCTCTAACATATTGTAGAATCGTTACTATTAACCAGATATGGAGTTAATTAAACACTCTTGTGATTATTTTGTTTGAGAAGAATCCAATCTCCTCCAGATGTAAGACGCTTAGAAGTCCCAGTTCCATATACTACCATAATCTATGGAGAAATGCTGCCAATGGAAATATTTTCAAGAAGCCCTTGTCAGTGCAGATAGTTTCTCGCTTGAGCCACTCGGCAAGCAGCCCTCATGACATGCTTCCAGGATGAGAGGACCATTCTTCAAGAGTATTTACTTTGTAAACTAACAAAAGCGATTGAAGAAAAACGGGCTTGGGTTTGCCTCTTATCAGGAAACACCAAAAAAATCACCCCTGCCATCTAAGAAGTCATCTCGAAAGACTTCAAATGTCCAGTGTAAAGACTCCTGGACTCTTCTCTCAAAAGACAGGTGAGAAAACAAATGTCGCATTATCGTGACACTGAATGAGATGGGATCCGTCCTTTTACACTAAAATGCCCGTTCAGAAATCCTTTGTTAACTCTGCTCTGAAAATGGTAATGCATGAATTATTCCCTCGATAGTATACTTCTGAGCCTGTTTTGCCAAGATAGGAAGATCTTCAGCGCCAAGAAACAGAATAAGCCGTTTTCTGTACAGGACTTGCTCTTGTGATCAAAGAGTTGTCACTGGATCAACAAATTCATCAACAAAGAAGATTCAATGAATGCACCTCTCCTAACACTGTAAACTTCTTTTCCTTGTCACATAATTATGCAGAATATGTCTTAAAAATGCATTTATCATCTCAACACAGTATTCCTCCCCCGCCCCTGCCCCCCACAAAATGCATTTATCAGGGACATGCCCCATTAATCCCAAAGATACCAAGACAATCTAGTCAAGGAAACCCAACAGACACTTAATCTTTAGTGTGTTCAAATCATAAATGTGCCAAGGGTTGTACCATAGCCGATGTATTACACAACCCAGGGGGTATGATTAATTCTGTAATCTAGAGTGAAGAGTGTTTCTTGGAATTATGCAGTGCACGACCTGTGCAGCTGTATATGGTGGTCCTAGGATTAGCCATCTCATAAAAACAGAGATTTATAATTATGGCATTTTCAGAGGAAGTATGTAAAAATGAAAGAGATGAAAGAAAAAATGACAGTAAGACCCTGAAGGCAGGCCTCTGAAAACCCTAATTATCCGTAACGGTGTTTTACGTAGGAAGTTCTGGGACAAAAACCAAAAAGATCACTAGACCTGACCTGGATGACTATTTTTAGAGCCTTCACTTTCTGGTCTGAGGCCCAGGCATCCTTCAGCGACTGGTTGAGCTCCTCTATGCGGTTCACGTAATCCTGCTGAGTCAAATTCAACAGCTCCTTCTGGGAACCCTGCGGGAAGAGGGCAGAAAGTGAACGGATAGTAGGAAAAGCACTGTTCCACCACCACCCCCACGAAGAATCCTGGGTATTAGCTAAGATTTAGTCCCCACCAGGTTCTTTGAGTTTTCTGACAAAGGTGGGCAGAGTGCAGTGGTTGAGACTGGCTTCGGAAGCAAGTCAGACCTAAGCCACCTCCCAGCTCAGCCACTTACTAGCTGTTCGATTCTCGGTTTGCTGCTTTCTTCCCTGCGCCTCATCTGTGAATCGCGCTAACAGGACCTATCTCATTCAACTGTTATTAGGCCTACTGTGCGCCAGGCATGGTACTAGGTGCTTGAGATGCAAACACATTTTTGCTCAAGATTCCCAAACAGAGACATTATGGTTGATCCTTGAATGACACAGGTTCGAACTGTGTGGGTCCACTTAGACACAATTTCCTTCTGCCTCTGCCACCCCTGAGACAGTAAGACCAACCCCTCCTCTCCCTCCGCCTCAACGTGAAGACGATGAGGATAAAGATCATTATGATGATCCACTTCCACTTAATCAACACTAAATACATTTTCCCTTCCTTATGGTATTCTTAATAACATTTTCTTTTCTCTAGCTTTACTGTAAGAACACAGTACATTATACGTAACATACAAAATATGTGTTAATCGACTGCTTATGTTATCAGTAAGGCAGGCTATTAATAGTTATGTTTTTAGGGAGACAAAATTTATACTTGAATTTTTGATTGTGCCAGGGGTCGACACCCTTAATCCCCCCATTGTTCAAGGGTCAAGTATATTTCTGCATTGATGGAGCTTAAGGTACCAAGGACAAGATGGACATTGACACAAACTGAGATGAACACTTGTGAGGAAACACAATTCTACGAGGCCACCTATCATAGTTCTTTGAATCTGAGGTGCCCATTGAAAAAAGCAAAACTGTTTCACGCACCACTAAGGAAGTTAAATACGCTGATCACGGAGGCACATGCACCAACGGAGGGACACGTTCCAATTTCAGAGACATTCACATGTGAAGGAAAAGGTTCATCTTAGAATGGAAGAAATGCGGAAACAAAGAAATGGACTGCAGACTCGGGGAGGGAGGGGTCAGGAACGGATTCCTAGAGGAAGTGACACTCGAGACAAACTCTCTGTGGAGTACAGGTGTTAACTAGGCATAGCGGGGTGGCAACTAAGCCAGGGAGAGGATCTGAGACAGAGAAAAGACCACAGCAAAAACCCGTGTGAGAAAAGAGCAAGATTATCACATGGATGAAAGGACAACAGTCCCTGGCACACAGGAAGTGCTCCGTAACCCTCCGCTATTGCTAAGAGGCCACTCGCACAGCTCACAGCAGTGAGAGTCACGCTCATACATGATAAGACCAGGGACCAAAACTTTTTCATATGCACGTTTCCTGGAATTCAAAGTGAAGAGCTCTTAATAAAGAAATAAAAGCAGACTGGGCACGATGGCTCACACATGTAAACCAGCACTTTGGGAGGCCAAAGTTGGAGGATCACTTAAGGCCAGGAGTTCAAGACCAGCCTAGGCAATGCAGTGAGACCTCATCTCTATAAAAAGTAAAAAAAAAAAAAAAAAAAAAAAGAAAGAAAAGAAGAAAGAAAATTAAAAGGTTTGGGTAATTTAGACTGATCCCAACTGGTCACCTAAACTGTGAGGTAGAGACTTTCCTGCCCCTCTGCAGGAGGAGGGACCATGTGTCTAGTTTGAGCAAATGGGCCGTGAACAGAGTGGCATGTGTCCCTTCTGGGTGAAGGCAGCGAAAAATTATCCTCTCTTCAGCCCCTGCTGCGACAGCCTTGGAAGCCAAACACTGAGATGGCAGCACTGTGACATGATTGCTGTGTCTGTCACCTGCGCTGGATGTGTGATGTGAGCAAGAAATAAACCTGTGTTATATCAAACCATGGAGACTGGGGGGTTTGTCTGTTACTACGGCATAACCTAGCCGCACCCTCACTAATATACATTAGCCTGGGAACCAGGGGACAGCCAGCTGCTGCACACAGGGAGAGGCAAGGAAACCAGTCTGCAGAAAAACAAACTCACAACTAGAGAACGAATTGGCAACAAGCAGCCACACAGAACCGAGAGAGACGGAGAGGACAGCTGTCATGTTTCCAGGAGGCTCTTCAGCTCCTGGTCCCAGGCCACTGTGCCCTTGGGTCCAGGGTAGTGCTCCTGTCTCCTTTCAGGATAGCTCCCACTTTCAACTTAAGCCAGCTCCAGGAACTTTCAGATACAAACTAAAGAGCTCTGATTAAAGCCCTAGCAATTTCCTTACTGCCAGCCAAGCTGGCTGATAATATGCAGACTGAGGTTCTCACACACTCTCATTCAAAATCTGTCATTTCTGAATTGGAAACTAAAAACTGGACTATTGGACACTGCTGAGCACACAACAGCTCAGACCTCAGAGCTGGGAGGACCCTGCACCAGGCTGCAAGGGCAGGAAAGGGCAATGGTAACAGCCACCATGTGGCCCTTTGTGGTTCCCAAAGCACATTCATTCAATCTGCACAACTATTCTTTATCCCCGTTTTACAGATGGAGAAACAGACACAGGAAAGGTGAATGCCCCAGCTACTCTGTGCATGAGCAGTCTGTGACCTCTAGACTCAGGACAATGATGGTCAGACCATTCTAAGCACCTCATATACATTAACTCATTTCATCCCTGTAACAACCCTGTTGGTAGGTACTGTTTATTGACCTCATTGTACAGGTAAGTAAACTGAGGCATAGAGCAGTTAAAAACCTTGTCTAAATCACAGAATTATCCAATGGCAGAGCTGGGATTCAAACCCAGGCAGTCTGGCTCCATAGTTTACCTCTGACCCACCATGCCATGCTGTCTCTCCAAATGACATTCCAGAAGACGTAAACTAACCTGTCTCCAGGGGCCAGGCTAGCACTGTTTATAAGTGAATGAGGACAGGGAGGTCCATAGTAACCTGGACAATGCATGCTCTGGTCAAATGCAAGAATGTGGGCCCATGGCTATCACGGGAAATTTTTCAAGAGAAGCCAGAAATCCACATTTGTCTGTTAAATTACTGATATTTAAGAGTTGGCAAACGATTCACATTATCTCAAAGTACATGCAGGCCAATTAAAAGATTCCTGTGGACCCCAACCAGCCAGCAGAGGGGCCATGTGTAGCCTCTGTTGCAAAGTAAGATCTTTTTTTTTTTTTTTTTGAGACAGAGTCTCACTCTTTTGCCCGGGCTAGAGTGAGTGCCGTGGCGTCATCCTAGCTCACAGCAACCTCAAACTCTTGGGCTCAAGCGATCCTCCTGCCTCAGCCTCCCGAGTAGCTGTGACTACAGGCATGTGCCACCATGCCCGGCTAATTTTTTCTGTATATTTTTAGATGTTCAATTAATTTCTTTCTATTTTTAGTAGAGACGGGGTCTCGCTCTTGCTCAGGCTGGTTTCGAACTCCTGAGCTCAAACAATCCGCCCGCCTCGGCCTCCCAGAGAGCTAGGATTACAGGCGTGAGCAAAGTAAGATCTTTATAGAACACTACACAAGGCTGATTCCCAGGGAGGTGACTCCAGTTGGTTTTCATCGTTAGACACTGTCCCCAGACGACCCAGCTTTGCTCAGGCATCGCACAAGAAAAGAAGCCTTCGGAAAAGCAGCCCAAGTCAGGCTTCCCAGAGCTCGGCCAACTGCACAGTTGGCATCTTTCCCTGGATCGAGTCATCGCCTCGGGAGGACTGAGCACAATGTGCTGCTCAAGAATTAATCAAAGAGCAGCCACCAAGGCTGATCTCGCTTGGCAGAAGGAAGGAAGAGCACCCCCCACTCCCTGCGCTCCACAAGTGACTTGCTCACCTCCTCAAGGTCGTCCAGCTCCTCCAGTCGGGTCCGAACCTTCTCTGACATCGCGGACGTGGCAGTCCCGGCTCTGCCTAATCAGAACGGATTTACGTTACGCAGGTGGTTTTTCCAACACCCCTGATGGAAGGCATCTTTCACTCTAAACTTCATCATGAACAAAGACGCCAGGAAACAATTTCATTACAGAAAACTGAGATTTTGAAAGCAACTTCCTCATGTGACCAAAATTCTATCAGAAACATTTTCCACTTAGAAGCTGCCTCTGGGAGCACAGTGCACCAGCCTCAAAAAGGTTAAGGGCTATGTTCAAGATTTGCAAACTTTGTTCTGTGCCGTTTGTTTATTGCTAAAGAAAAGTGGTCCAGATTCGGATGCCAAAAATCCGTCATTTGTTTTCCAAGAACAAAAGGCCCTCTCAGGCTAGTACTCACAGCGTAGAATTGTTGAGCCCTCATGCTAACACAACAACCATCTCACTGTGGGCCCCGAGGTGCAAACACCAGGGCTTCAGAGTCCTCTCTCCCGCAAACAGGACTAGCTGTGCCTCCTTCCAGCACCTGTCAGCACACATCTCACCATCAGCAGGGACTGGTGGAGAGGACTGAAGGCAAGGACTCCAGGCTGCGGGCCGGACACAGGGCAAGGCGATGCAGCCAGACACCTCCTGCCCTCTACAGCCACCTATCCCAGAATCCTTTCCCCACGTAAGGGGGCTTCTGCTCTAGTTCTGAGGTCATGTGGTTCACGTTATCCCCTTACTCCTTTCTACCAAAGCCACTCTTAGGAACTAAGGTTTATTCTTCGTTGGCACTGATTTCTCAGCTCTGCTGCTGACTCACATTTAAGTCTGTGGTCAACCGAGAGCACGTTGCAATTATTAATTACCAGCAACTACTCCGGTGACTTAAGGCGAAGGAAAGGGTCTCTAAAGCAGTTACCCAGCCGACAGAAGAGGCACTAAGAGAGGAGATTGTTTATTCCCCTGTAACTCTAAAACTGTAAGCTTATGTTTTATTCCTAGTAACTTCTTTGGTCTTTTTTTATTCATGCTCTAAGTATGTATTTTGGTTCCATGTCTATACATAATCTAAGAAATAACAGTATTCAACTGAATTAAACATCAGCATCGCATAATACAAACTTTTTTTCCCTTTGAGAAATTATATTAAAAGTAATGGCAGAATTTTCCCACCAAAACAACAGAAAATTCATCTTACCTTTTTCAGATCCCATAAAAAGATTCTGCAGAGACATAAAAATTATTAATACTTTTGAAATCTAAGGCAATATGGCCATATCATTTTCCAAAAAGCCATTTACTTATCTAAGCAAAAGACAGAAATATATATTCAAAGAAGGAAAATATGGGTCAGTAACCACCACTGGAGATTCAAATACCTATTCAATTCAGGGCTCTCTCAAGGTGAGCCAACAAATATCAAAATTTGTGATATGCAGCAGAGTCATAGACTAGAACCATATTAACCTGCTCTAAATCAGGGTTTTTCACCCTCTACACAACTGCAATTTGGGGCCAGATAATGCTCTTTTGTGGGAGACGATTCTGTGCACTGTAGGATGTTTAACAGCATCTCTGGCCTCTACCCACTAGAGCCAGTAGCACCCCCAGAGTCGAGATGATCAAAAATGGCTCCAGATGTTGCTAGATGACCCCCAGGGGGACAAAATTACTCCTGGTCGGGAATCACTGCTCCAAGTTAATGCCATGCATTCAGGAAAGAGTAAGAAAGATTTAAATAGTCTAGCAACTCTTCCCATCATTCTGCTCATTGAGCATATGCTCTGGGACAAAGAGGGAACAGAAAGGGGTCGCAGCCAAGCCTGCCCAGTTGACCCCTCCCTCCCTAGTCACAGCCTGATTTGCAGAAGGGCACACTGCTACATGTCTCCGCTGCCCGTCCATCTACGTATGGCCCGTGACTACCCTCAGGACAAATGTAACTGAAGCTATTGAGGGGGACTCCAGCTGTTGTCTTAAATGGGAGGGGGTACAGCTTTCTTTCCCTTTCTTCCTTCTATCTACCAACCCGGACATGAGACAACACTAAGCACAGCAGAGAAGCAAGACAGAAAGAGCTGGAACCCTGATGACCTTGGAGCTGTCCCAGATTTCCCACCTCTAGACTTCTTTCCAGCGTAAGGAGAGATACACAGCACTCTTGTTTATATCCTCGTCGGGGGCTTTGGTTATAAGCACTGCACCTAATCCTAACCAACACCAGCATCAACCTGCTTCTCTCCTGGTTGGTCTCAGCTCTCCCGAGCCTTTCCTTCTATGAGCAACTTGCCAAGTGGAGGATAAGCCTTGTGTTTCCTACACGTCTCCAGGCACAAGCCGACTACTTCACCTAGTAGATGCCCAAAGAAACGGTGAACTTCCAGCTCTGGGAGAAAACCCAGCTACGTGGGACTCACCAAGCCAACACTGTCCTTCCCCAGGGTGGTACTCTCCTCCCTTCACAACCCAAACCTCCCCCAAAGACTCTGCTGTTCCAATTCTTCCTCTGACCTGTCCCACATCCCTGATTCTTGACACATTTTTTTGAGCCCAATCGGCATATTTTTCTCCCAACTAACACTGACATAAATTAGTGGAACTTACAGAGCCTGGGAGTTGGGGCAATTCAACAAAAAGAAATTACTGCTAACTGTGAAGCAGACCCTGGGAGAATGAAAGCCTACTGGTACTCACGATAGACAGCTTTTCTGTAGTCGTGTACCGGGCAAGGATTTCTCCCCGTTTGTTGGCCCAAGGCTCAAAATCTGATCCTACGATGGAGTTCTCATCTTTATCACGTTTCTTCCTGGAGCTGTCCTAAGGAAAGGCAAGACAATCTCGTCAGTGGCAATATCATTTTAATCTTTAGAAAAACACATATAAGATAGTAGGGCATGTTGGCTCACACCTGTAATCCCAGCAATTTGGGAGGTCAAGGCGGGACAAATGCTTGAGGCCAGAAGTTTGAGACCAGTCTAGGCAACACAGTCAAACCCCATTTCTATAAAAATTTTAAAAACTAGCTGGGCGTGGTAGTGTGTGCCTGGGGTCTCAGCTACTCGGGAGGCTAGGGAAAGAGGACTGTTTGAGCACAGGAATTTGGGGCTGCAGGAGCTACGATCACACCACTGCACTCCAGCCTGGCAAACAGAGCAAGATCCCCCTCTCTATTAAAAAAAAAAAAAGAAAGAAAGAAAAGAGAGAAAAAAAGAAAAGAAAAAGAATTATAAAAAGAATAAAGTTAAAATAAAGAATAAATTTTAAAATGCTCTCAAAAACAGAAAGAAAGAAAGAAAAAGACTTCTGGATCTACACCAGCCTCTTACCAGCAAAGTCCTCCCATGGACGTCAGGGATGATCTAAGCTGCTGCAATCAGAATGCACCCATGTGCATTGCTGGTGCAACGTAAAAAGGGGAAGAAAACCGCCCATCTCTGTGCCCACAGAACCAATCCCGCAGCTGCGGCCGGGGCGTGTTACCATGGCAGCTGCCAAGGCTGCAGGGTCAGCGGAGGCTGCGAACATGGACAGGGGGTCAGTGCCATCCAGGACGCTGCTCAGCGGGTCCACCATGGAGCTGGAGGAGGAGGAGGACGTGGAAGAAGTACTTCCTTTCCGGCTCACTTTCTTTGTCTTTGATTCTGTGACCTGTGGGGGAAAATTTCTGGAGGTAAAATACGGGTCTCCCATGACTTTCCCCGGTGAAACCCTCGAATGGGTTCTTTCCTCTCGTTCTGGTAGCTGAATGGAAGGTTCGCTTGCAGCACAGACCCATCAATCTGCAGGGGATGCTTATTTTTTGTGATAAATTACATGACTCAGAATCACAGCAGTGAAGGAGGGGAAGGCTGGAAGTTGGGGTTAGGAAATGTTAAAAATGAATTGGGAGGCCATTAGACAGAGATGGCCCCAACACTTTGGGTTCCCATGTAACAAACCAAAATCCAACTCAACGTCAACAGTATGACAAACTCTAAGCTTGACAAATCGCAAGTCTCCAACTAACCTCTAACTAGAGACTACCAATCAGAAAGCACCGACTAACCTCAAAATAGGGAATCTCCACTTTAACTAATGAAATCTTTTGTCTTGCTCCCAAGAAGGCCTTAAAAGAGTTAAACATTTTCCCCTCGCACCCCCCATGGGAGCCCTGAACTGCAAGAAGTCTGAAGCTGCCCTATTCACTAATTGCTGAAGGCTCAAATAAACGCGTTAAAATTTTAATGTGTCCGAGTTGATCTTTTAACAGAAGAGATAGGGCCATTACAACTTAGAAGGTGATTACAACATAATAAGAAATTTATCTGCTCTCTGCCCGTTTCCTGATACAGAGCTCCTAAATCCCTTGGAATTCCCTGGATGACAGGAGCATCTTCTGTTCTAGTGAGGTGACTCCTGCTGGGCTCCTGGATGGGGGCTGGTCACCAGAAAGACCAAGCCATGATTACAAGCCCATGTAATGAAACCCCAATAAAAATTTGAACCCCAAGGCCCAGCAGAGCCTTCTGGTTGGTAAACACATGAATGGGACCGGAGGGTGACGTGCCTGATTCTGAAAGCTCTGTGTTTCCTCCCCAACCTCACCCCATGTGTCTCTTCATTTAGCTGGTCCTAAGTTATACTTAAAATTATTATAAAGGGTACAACTCTTTTCTGAGTTCTGTGAGTCACTCTAGGCATTATCGAACCCGACAGGGGGTCGTGGGAAACCCCTGCATTTGCTGCCAGTCGGCTGGAAGTGCAGGTAGCCTGGGGACCCCCAAATTTGCAGCTGGCGTCTACCGTGAGGGCAGTCTGAGGACCTCGTCTTTAAACCTGTGTAGTGTGACACTAACTCCGGGTGACTGGTGTCTGAGTTGAGTTGAACTGCAGCATGGGACAGAGAGAGCAGCACCTCCCACCGGTGCACATTTGTTTTTGTATGCCTGGCACCCATTCCTCCAGCTCCTAAGCTCGACGTTCCAAATTTTCTGCGAGAAAACATCTCTTCCCAATGCTCAGTTCCCATACCCGTGCTCCCAGCATGGGCATTAGATCTAATCCAATTAATCCACATGTTCTAGACACTTGGTCACCAAGTTGGTTCAGAGGACAACTAACAAAATTGTATCCGCAAAAACTGCTCGAGAAAAGCAATCTCCTGCTGTTGGTGTTGCTAAGCTAGCAGGATAAGCTCGGAGCCGTGGCAGCTATTCTGTTACCACGTGGGGAATGAGTTGAGGAGGGAAGCTTCTCACTGGTAGGGTCAGCCACTGCCACACGAGAGCCTGGGGACTTGAGGGGCCCTGGGAGGCCGAATCTCAGTCTCGAGAGCTTCTGCTTTATGTAACCACCCCCACGCAGCCCTGGCTCCCCCATGCCGACAATCACGTCTCCTCTCCACTGTGATCATCACAGAGTATCCATTACTTGCTAATGAAATAGTGCAAACTCAGCAGAGAGGGACCATCCAAGTCTCTTGCCTGCTTTTGTTTTATTTTTTTAAATAAACTCGCAGATACAGTAAGACGCTATTCAGGACAACACCCTACACTGGTAATTAGAGTGATTCTTAATATTCCAAACAGGAGAATTAAGAAGATATATTTTGCTGACACATCCAAATCAAGAACAAAGTCATCTCATTCCCATGACAACCTCACAAATAGGAGAAAGCGGGGAGTAAAAACGGTGGCGGGCAGGGCCAACATCGCAAAAAATAAAAGAGAGGCAGCGAACACACGGGTTGATTCCACTGGCAAAATGGAAAGGACCCAGGAATACTGTCCGTCATCTGACAGGATAAGACTGCCCTCTAGAGAGACCCGTAACAAAACTTACGGTTATGGGTTTCAGAGGGTGATAGTCCCCACACTCCAAAGGAACGGCCTCCAGGCGGCATGACGCAAATTCAGCTTTGTAGTTCCTGTTCCTGGAATGCCTGGTCAACAGCAAAACACAGAAGCCAAGTCATTGATGGGGGAGCTTAAAACACTAAAAACTTCTACTGAGATTTCGACAACGATAGGGTAGTTTAAAGCAGAACACATTGCTACCAAGACCAATAAGAAACACTACAAATTTTTTTTTTTTTAAATCTGGGCTCACAAGGCCAGACGTGAGAACCAAGGGAAACTCGCTAAGGTGAATCCAACACTCCTCACCCAGCTTTCCCTCTCGGGGCACTTGCTGATTCTTGGCATGGGACAAGAGGGTGGCTGTTAGGGACAGAGCAGCCAGAAGACCTTTCTCTTCAGAGTATATGCCAATTA
>CAUYSK010078104.1:0-12742 GCA_963575035.1 Avahi laniger | reverse complement strand
TTTTTTCTATATATTTTTAGTTGTCTGATTAATTTCTTTCTATTTTTAGTAGAGACGGGGGTCTCGCTCTTGCTCAGGCTGGTTTCGAACTCCTGAGCTCAAACAATCCGTCCACCTCAGCCTCCCAGATGCTAGGATTACAGGCATGAGCCACCGCGCCCAGCGCCTTGGAATAATTTTGTTAAACACTTCAGGAAGACTTTCAGAGGACAGCAGTTTAGGAACAGATGGGGGTTGGTAAGAAACAGCTTGGAACATGCAGATCAGATATCCTGGAAGCCCAGAGATCTAAAGGATGGCAAGATGGAAGGGGAGGGTAGTGGGCATTTATTGAGCACCTTCTATGTGACAGGCATTGGGCAAGAAGCATACCTTATACATGCTTTCTCATCTACTCTACTTGAAGTGCAGTTTTCTTAACCTTGTTTTACAAAGAAAGTGCTTAAAGCTCAGAAGGATTTAAACCCAAATCTACCTGACTCTAAAGCCTGTGATTTTTTTTTTTTCCAACATAGCACCCTCAGTGGGGGAATATCTCAAAATGAGAGAAGGGCGAAGGGTGGACAGAGAAGAGGTGTGTTGTTCCCAAAATCTTGCCTACTTTACAGTTCATCCTCTACTGCCCCCTTAGTAAGACATGGGGATAGAAAAAGGAGAAAGAGAGAGAATAGTTCCCTCCCCACCAGGTATCATTTCCCTCCCTGCCATGCTAGTGACCAGGGGATGCTACCTTGAAAACCTGGGTCATCCAAGGCCTCCCCTCCACACCCACAACTGTTTCCAGCCCCCAGCAAACTTCCACCTCCCTGGCCCATGTCCACCTCTGCCCCCTCCACGGGGCCCAACTTTATTACCAAAGTAAATCTCCTGTTCAAAGGTGTTGTCTGTGGAGTAAGCAAACTTTCCAGCTCGGGGATTCACTTGTCGGAAGTAGCTCTGGTTTCGGGGCTGAAAGATGTTCTTTCTTTCATTGATACCCTCAGTGGTCTTATTGTTGCCAGGCATGATTTCAGCTGTCTCTGCTTGTGAGAAGTAACTGGGCAATCTTGGCAGGGGTGAGAAATGGGGAAGAAGGGGAAAGAGCAGGAGATGGGCCCCGCTTTCCATTAGATCCACAGCTCACTCCCTTTCCTCTTTAAGCTCAGCTCATACACATGTGAACATCTAAAGAACACCTATGTTTAGTTATTAGCCTTGTCCTCAAGGTACCAGTTCAATATGGAGCTGCCAGAAGGGTCCATCTATAGCCACTTTTCCCCTCCACAGATAGAGCCACACCTTCTGCAGCCGCTGCGCAGCATGACAGAGCAGCCGTGTTCCCAGCATAACCCCTTTTTTTCCTGGTTAACTTTTCAAAGTGCTAATGGCATAACCCTTTTTCTTTTCTTTTTTAGACAACTGAAGTCATGTGTTACAGCACAGCCCTTTTTACAATGATACCCTTAGAGGTTGCATGGACTTGGGGAAGAGAACCTCAAGAGAACCTCCTATTTCACCTCGCTCTTTTTTTTTTTTTTTTTTTGCAACAGAGTCTCACTGTGTTCTCCGGGCTAGAGTGCTGTGGCGTCAGCCTAGCTCACAGCAACCTCAAACTCCTGGGCTCAAGCGATCCTCCTGCCTCAGCCTCCCGAGGAGCTGGGACTACAGGCATGCGCCACCATGCCCGGCTAATTTTTTTCTATATATTTTTAGTTGTCCAATTAATTTCTTTCTAATTTTAGTAGAGACGGGGTCTCACTTTTGCTCAGGCTGGTTTCGAACTCCTGAGCTCAAACGATCTGCCCACCTCGGCCACCCAGAGAGCTAGGATTACAGGCGTGAGCCACCGCGCCCGGCCTCACCTCACTCTTTCTGTTATGTGTGTGGTTATTTAATGTCTGTCTACCCAGTGGAAGGCTATAGCTCCTTAAAGGTACAAATATATCATTTTTACACTGTATTCCTAGTGCTTCCCAGAGTACCTTGAAAGTAGCAAGAACTACTGCTAGTTATTATAACTTAAATTTTCCAACAAATGAATAAATAAATGGATTTTCACTTATTTTTATTTTACTCTTAGGAATCAGGGATAGTATAGTAGCTCTAGTCTTCCCTCTAGCTATAAATGAGAAGGAAAGGCCAGGCAAGGTGGCTCACGCCTGTAAATCCTAGCACTCTGGGAGGCCAAGGTGGGAGGATTGTTTGAGGTCAGGAGTTCAAGACCAGCCTGAGCAAGAGCGAGTCCCCATCTCTACTAAAAATAGAAAAAATTAGCCAGGCGACTAAAATTGGAAAAAATTTTTGGTGGCACAAGCCTGTAGTTCCAGCTACTCGGGAGGATGAGGTAGGAGGATTGCTTGAACCCAGCAGTTTGAGGTTGCTGTGAAGTAGGCTGACGCCATGGCATTCTAGCTTGGGCAACAGAGCCAGATCCTGTCTCAATCAATCAATCAATAAGAAGGAAGCAATCTGAGAAATATGTAGGTTGTTTGATTCTCTGTCCTACACTGGCTCCTTATTCAAAGTAAGGCAGTACCAAACCTCAGTGCCATGAAGTTTCTGCCTTCCTCACGTCACCATGGATACATTTCTGGGAGCGCCTAGACAGTCACTGGATCAGCAGTTTGATGGCTCAGTCTGCTGGGGAGACTGATCTGCTGAGAGCAGATCCTTTTAAGAGTAGCGGTTCTCAACTAGGAGTCATCTTGTCCCTGTTAGAGACATTTGGCAATGTCTAAGACATCTCTGGTTGTCACAACTAGGGGGTTGTGATCTGGTTGCTAGAAGCCAGGGATGCTGCTAGCATCCTGCAATACACAGGGCAGTCCCTCACCACAAAAAATTATCCAACCCGGAATGTCAACAGTTCAGAGGTTGAGAACTCCTTACTTTGAGAAGATCTGAGCGAGCAGGTTGGCAGTGGAGAACATGAAGTGGATGGGTGAATGCATTCTGAATTATGGAGTGTGAACCTACCTGGAAGTCTTTGAAGGGAAGCAGGGATTCTCAAAGGTACACCTGAGGCCCTGGCCAGTTACCTGTAGTAAACAGGAAGCAGCAGCTCTGGCTTCTTTTTTTCCTCAGGGGGCAGGATGACGATTTGATCCTCAAACTCTGCTATCTCTTCCGCCTCCAGCTGTTTCAGGAGCTCCAGGTCGCTGGTGGAGGTGAGCTCATCCCGGATGTGGCTCCAGTCATACTGCTGGCGCAAGAAGGTCTGCCATTTATTGGGGGATACCCCAGACCTCAGAGGACGCTTGTTCTGGATCCATCGGGCTGTGCGTTTGTTCAGCTTTTCCAGCACGATGGCCTCCCAGGCTCTGGCCTCCTTCTCAGCAGGCGGAAGCCAGGCTTCCCTCTCCTCTAGGTTCACATCTGGAGAAGGTGGCAGACCCAGCACATCTGGATCCCTGCAGGGACGATGGATGCGGGGGCAAGGTGCTTCCTGGACTACCCTTGCTGGCTTTGATTTCTTCGGCTTCTTTTCAGCATTGGCAGAGCTTTTTGTCTTCATAGGCTGAGAGGTGTCCCCTGATGAGGGACCCAAAGGAACCAAGAACTTGAAGCTGGCAGGTTTCTCGGGTTGGGCCTTCCTAACCTGGGGAGGCTGGATGATGTCATCTGTGTTATAGAGGTGGTCAAAGCAGTACTGGCCATAAGGAATGCTGGGAAGCCCTCGCTGCCACACCACCTCCTGAGAGAAGGTAAGGTTTGCAGCGGCGTTTTTCAGATATTGGCTCTTGCGGTGTGCATAATGCTGTGGGCTGAAGGAGAAGACTGGGGGCACATTGGAGATGAAGGCACATGCCTTCTCACTTTTCAGTTGTGGGTAGATCATGCCCCATCTCAGCTGTGGTGGGAGTGATTGATAGAAATGATGGGAGAGAAAAGTCTTTCTCTGTTGGGTCCTGGTCATATTGTTTCCCAGAAAATGCTTCCTTTTACACTGACTGGCCCAGAGGCAAGGCCTGGAGACGTGACCAGACACCTGTTAAAGGGATGGGAGGAACTGGTGAGAGCTCTAGGTAGGCAGCAATTGGTAGCCCACAGTAGTTCAGAACAAGAATAACTTGGAAAACAGATGAGAAGGGAGGCCAGGGAAAATCCATGTGAATTAGAACAAAAGAAAGAAATAATGCTACATTCTAAATATTTCTTGTATCAGACCCTTGCATCCAGTTCTCACACTTGTGCCCAAAGCTCAGAACTTCATCTCCTATGAGGGATCACTGCTTTTCAGCAGCATCCCACGCTCCCAGTATTTCTTCAAACATTGCTTTTTCTCTGTTCAAAAGGCTAAAAGTTCAGACAACTCAGCCTGGCATTCAGGGTTCTCCATGAATATAACCCCAGTTTATGACTCATCCTGATATGTAAGCTCTGCTTAAGCCAGTTGAGTCTCCTAGCGGTTCTCTGAGTATCCTTCCCTCTGTGTATTGGAGCTTCTTTCTGAGCCGACTACATGGAATGGCCTTCCATACTTGACACAAGCTCTATCCATCCTTTCAGGCCCAGAACAATCCTACATGTTCCATAATTCTTCCTTGACCAACCTAGGCCATCATGTCATACCCAAATTTATAAGTCATGCTTGGTTCATACCAGGTATTCTAACTTAACTGTGTGACACCTCACATTGCTAAGTATTTGGCTATCTGACTGCACTGTCCAGTGACCATGTCTCCTGTCTCTTCTGTCCTTCAGAATCACCCAGCACACACACTGCCACATCCTTGTTAAGATGTTTAATAGCTGTAGCATATTTTATCAAGTAGGTAAATGGCTTTGGGTCTTCATTAATTATTAGGTGGGTTGTTTCCCCATGTTAGCTACCATGGCAAGCACTGTATTTAACAAACACTTAGATTTAGTGTTACAGTGTAAACATCCTAGAAGGAATATTATTATTATTATTAACAATTTTTTTTTTTCGAGACAGAGTCTCACTCTGTTGCCCAGGCTAGAGTGCCATGGCATCAGCCTAGCTCACAGCAACCTCACACTCCTGGGCTCAAACAATCCTCCTGCCTCAGCCTCCCAAGTAGCTGGCACTACAGGCATGAGCCACCATGCCTGGCTAATTTTTTACATATATATTTTTAGTTTTCCAGCTAATTTCTTTCTTTTTTTTAATAGAGACGAGGTCTCGCTCTTGCTCAGGCTGGTCTCGCACTCCCGAGCTCAAATGATCCTCCCACCTTGGCCTCCCAGAGTGCTAAGTTTACAGGCATGAGCCACCACGCCCAGCTTATTAACAATTATTATCTAAATTCTTGAGGAATAGTTATTATCATCTAATATGATGGCCTATTGAGAAGGAAGGAAAAACATGATAGGTCCATGTTGAAAAGCAAGGGGGATAGGACAGAATATTGTAAGATTTGGTCAAAAGAGGTTTGTTATGGCTTGTCCTTGTCTGTCTTCGAGTCAGATTCTGCACTTCAAGCCATGTTACCTTGGGAAAATGATTTAAAATCTCTGGTTTGCCAATCTGAAAACTGAAAGTCTGATACCTGTTCTAATTTAGTGTTGGTAAGAAGCTCAGAATTGGAAACACGTATGAAAGTTCTTTGTAAGCTGCACAGTATTATATAAATGTGAAGAATTGTTATTATTGGTTTAGAGGACAGACTATTGTCCTTAGAAGGCAAATCTCTGGCATCCCACGGTTAAATGCACTGGGCACTTACTAAAGAATTTAGGGGTATTGGGGAACTAGGCACTTAAAAGAGAAGGTACATAGAGAAGGAAGAATGGATTTATGAATGGAATTTGGAAGCTCTGTATTATCCAAACTTAGATGTTACCAAACAAGCATTTTGAGGTTGGGCCCTCACTCTGAACAAACCAACCTCTGGAACTAAAAGCAGAGTGGTAGGTCCCAGGTCCTTTTGTACACCACCAGCATAAAAAAATTGAATAAGTCAATCTCTGGTGTACCAGGCGCTGCAATCTGGTAAGCAGCAACCATCAGCATTATCTCTGCACTTTTAGGAACTTGGGCTGGAAGGGCAGGAGTAGGGTTGGAAGGGTTAGGCCACATGCCTCCAGGTAAAACCTGATGAACTTTCTAGATCCCCAACTGTAAAATGTGGAAGTTGAACTAAAGTCCTTTCCTGCCTCTGATATTTTATGAATATAAGAACCCAACTCAAAATGGGTAGTATATCAGAGATTCCAAATTTAGTTCTACTCTTTTACTCACCTTCCCAATTCCCTACCTTCAGCCCTGGGCTGTTTGTTACCTTTGCTCTGCACAAGTGGTTGAAGTAAGTTGAGTAATGTGTTTTAAAAGGAGTAGTATGTTGCTTTTTTTTTTTTCTTTTATTAAAACAGAAGAAACTGCCTTGGAAGAAGAGGCTACAAAGCAATAATCCTTAGCATCTGTATCTTCTGAAAGCTTTTAAAAAATAATACACTCTTAACTCTACCCACAGATTCTGATTCTGAAGTTCTGAGGCAGGATCCAAGAGGGCCAGTCAGCTTCTGGGGCAGTGTTTCCTGCATGTAGTTAAAGGACCTTCTGTATCAGGATCACATGATGAGTGCTCACTTTGACAGCACATATACTAAAATTGGAACAATACAGAGATGAGCATGGCCCCTGCGTAAGGATGACACGCAAATTCATAAAGCGTTCCATATTTTCTTCTAAAATAAAAAAATTAAAAATAAGATCACACGAAGATTCAAGTCAATGACAAGTTTAACTTTAAAAAAAAGGGATTACATGAAGAGCTTGTTAAAAATTCAGATTCCTCACTGGGTGTGGTGGCTTGCACTGGTAATCCTAGCTACCCAGGAGGCTAAGGCAGGAGGATTGCTTGAGGATAGGAGTTCAAGACTAACCTGGGCAACATAATGAGACCCCATCTCTAAAAAAGAATTTTTTTAAGTTATCCGGGTGTGGTGGCACGCACCTGTAGTCCTAGCTACTTGGGAGGCTAAGGGTGGGAGGATTGCTTGAGTCCAGGAGTTCAAGACCAGCCTGAGCAATAGCGAGACACTGTCTCTACTACATATAGAAAAATTAGCCAGGAGTCATGGTGTGCCTGTAGTTCCAGCTATTCTGTAGTCCCAGCTACTCAGGGGGCTGAGGCAGGAGGATCGCTTGAGCCCAGGAGTTTGAGGTTGCTGTGAGCTACGATGAGGCCATGGCACTCTAATAAAGGCAAAAGCTTGAGACTCTTTTCTAAAAAAAAAAAAAAAAAAAAAAAAAAAAAAGACCATCCTGGGGAATAAGCAAGACCCCATCTCAAAAATGCACATTCCTGTTTCCCACTCCCAGAATGTTGATTCAGTAGGCTGCAAACGAGGCCTAGAAATCTGTATTTTAACAATCTTTCAGGAGTTTTCATACACATTAAACTTAGAGAAACCCCAGCCCCAAAGGGTATCAGTGGAGTGTATGAAGGCAGCTTGGTTAGTGGGGAGAGTAGGATCAGGGAACACAGCTTCTTAACCTGGCGTGCTTCAAATCTTCCTTTCTGCCTCCTCCTCCTCACAAAGTTCCCCTCATTTTTTTAGTGTACTTTCTAATTTCCATTTCTCACCAGCACTCACACAGTTATACAGCTATCTCCAATAGATCACTCTAGAAACTCTACCGTAAAAACAATCTGTTTTAATATCTTCATCTTAAGGATTCCAAACCAGGGCCGAAAGCAGGGACATGACTAAGATCACACAATACTGGTTAGTATCTGAAGTAATACTGACCCTTTTGACACCTAATCCAAAGTCTACAGCTACCTCAGGCACCCCTCATCTTTCAGCTGATGCTAATGAACACCTTTCAGATATTGGCAAAGCAGCAGTGTTTTGAACTTACCTTCAAAATGGCCTCCTACAGCACAGTCCTCAAAGAGAATCAAGGTTCTGTGTCTTAAACTTTTCTTGGTTTCTTAGGTTCCAAAGCTGTTTATATCGGTTGCCAAGCAACCAACTCTTTAGAATTCCATGAGTCTACTCATAGAATCTGTGGGTTCAAGTGGGCTATCTTCAATTATCTATTAAATTTCCTTCTTATAAACTGAGCTTTGAGAAATTGCATCATATTCATTGATTGATGGTTCTTGGTCATTCTTGGAAAAATAAACCTCTAGATCTATGCAGCTCAATATCTTTTCCCTTTAGGGGTTTATAAATCCTATTGAGAAAGAGCCAAAGTACCAGAGGAAGCAGGAGAGGGGAAAAACAAAAGGCAAAGCAGGGAACATTTGAACACGTAGCTCTAACATGCTTTCAGATTACCGGGCTGGGAGAATAAATGGTAAAGTAGCAGCTGCTTTTGGGGCCTTTTCCATTCCCCTTTCATCCCCTCCACTGCTATGTAATCTCCTTCATCCACACAGTTCAGTTAATTCCTTTTTTCCTGATCTCCAAATTCTGGCTAGATTATTAGTTACTAACACTGTTTTTGCAAGGGGATTTTTCAAGTCCTGGATTTCTATAATAATAGTATAATTTCAGGCCCACAAAAATACTGGTCTTCAAAAGTCTCCTTCTGAAACAAACTAATTTATCCTGACAGTAGGAAATATTTCTGGGCCTACGGCTCTGTCTAGGTGACCCAGGTCATGCTATTTAGGTGGTCACCATCTGTTGTTTCCAGGCAAGGCTAGCATTGCTGACCAACCTGGACACTGACTTTAGTGCCTGGCTCCAGCTATGCTCAGACCCTTGGACCCCCAGAAAAGGGTGAGAGGGTACATTCTCTGGTATGAGACTGAAACATAAAAAAAAAAATAAAGATTTAAACCCTGTTGAAGATTCCTCAAAAAATTAAACACAGAATTACTATGTGATCTAGCAATTCTACTTCTGGGTACTTATATCTTGGTGGAAGAATAAACTGGTATGACCTTTTCAGGGCAATGTGTAAAAATATTTAAAAGATGCATTCTTTTTTTTTTTTTGAGACAGAGTCTCGCTTTGTTGCCCAGGCTAGAGTGAGTGCCGTGGCGTCAGCCTAGCTCACAGCAACCTTAAACTCCTGGGCTCAAGCAATCCTTCTGCCTCAGCCTCCCGAGTAGCTGGGACTACAGGCATGCGCCACCATGCCCGGCTAATTTTTCTATTTTTAGTAGAGACAGGGGTCTCACTCTTGCTCAGGCTGGTCTTGAACTCCTGAGCTCAAGGGATCCTCCCACCTTGGCCTCCCAGAGTGCTAGGATTACAAGCATGAGTCACCGTACCTGGCCAATACCCCACCTTTTAATACTATCATATTGGGTATTAGGTTTGTTAAATAAGGAGTACAGCAGGACATTGCTTTGTACTAAGCTCCACATCAGGGTCCAACAGACCAGACTAAAAATCAAAATAGAGTCACCCATGCTAAAGTTCCACCTCACCAAACCCAAAGTAAGTTGTTATCTGACCTTCCCAGAAATCAGGAGAGAGAACAGATTTTCCACACAAGCCAGTTTTTATCTTTAATCGGCATGATAATGAAGTTCCCTCTGATTTAATCCTTACACAATAGAAGCAGCCCAAAGTAAACTGATGTTAACTGATAAGTTATTTTTTGTTGTTCTGTCTCCCAGTCCCAACCTTACAAGAAAATAAGCTTCTGAATGGCCAATAATCTCTTTGCTTTGCTTCTGCTTTCTTTAGCTCTTTCTGTCTATAAAGCCAACTTCTGCTGAGCTCATAGGAACACTTACTCCATTTTATTCTTTTTTTTTTTTTGGGACAGAGTCTCACTCTCTTGCCTGGGCCAGAGTGCTGTGGTATCAGCCTAGCTCACAGCAACCTCAAACTCCTGGGCTCAAGCGATCCTCCTGCCTCAGCCTCCTGAGTAGCTGGGACTACAAGCACATGCCACCATGCCCAGCTAATTTTTTCTACTTTTAGTTGTTTGGCCAATTTCTTTCTATTTTTAGTAGAGACGGGGTCTCGCTCTTGCTCAGGCTGGTCTCGAACACCTGAGCTCAAGCAATCCTCTCACCTGGGCCTCCCAGAGTGCTAGGATTACAGGCGTGAGCCACCACGCCCGGCCTTACTCTATTTTATATAATGAAGTGTTATCCAATCCTAGAATCACAATAAAGCCAACTGATATCTTCAATTAATTTGTTGTAATTTTGTCCTTTGATGATTTCTAACATTTGAATTTAGAATTCAGGCCATAGCAACACTTAAGATCTACTGTCTTAAGAAATTTCAAGTATACATTATTAACTATAGTCATCATGCTGTATATTAGATCTCTAGAATTTATTCATCTTATAACTGAAAGTTTGTACCTTTTGACCCACATCCCTCCATTTCCCCCTCAGCCTCTGGCAACTGCTGTTCTACTCTGTTTCTATGAGTTTGACATTTTTAGATTCCACACTGAAGTGATATCATGTAGTATTTGTCTATGTCTGGCTTATTTTACTTAGCTTAATGTCCTCTTGGTTCATTGGTGGTGTTGCAAATGGTAGGATTTCCTTCTTTTTTAAGGCTGGATAATTTATTCCTTTGTGTGTGTGTGTGTGTGTGTGTGTGTATTTATATATCACACTTTTTAAAAATTCATTCATCTGTCAAGGGACACTTAGGTTGTTTTTTTTTTTTTTTTTTTTTTTGAGACAGAGTATCACTTTGTTGCCCGGGCTAGAGTGCCATGGCAATGCTAGCTCACAGCAACCTCACACTCCTGGGCTCAAGCAATCCTCCTGCCTCAGCCTCCCGAATAGCTGGGACTACAGGCATGTGCCACCATGCCCGGCTATTTTCTATGTATATTTTTAGTTGTCCAGATCATTTCTTTCTAGTTTTAGTAGAGACGGGGTCTCGCTCATTGCTCAGGCTGGTCTCGAACTCCTGAGCTCAAACAATCCGCCCACCTCGGCCTCCCAGAGTGCTAGGATTACAGGTGTGAGCCACCGTGCCCGGCCAACTTAGGTTGTTTTTATATCTTGGTTATTGTGAATAATACTGCAATGAATATGAAAGTGCAGATATGACTTTGAGATACTAATTTCATTTCCTTTGAATATATACCCAAAAGTGGGATTGCTGGATCATATGATAGTTCTATTTTTAGTTTTTTGAGGAACATCCATACTGTTTTCCAGAATGGGTATACCAATTTACAATTCCACCAACAATGTACAAGGTTGCTTTTTTTCATATCCATCCACATTCCTTATGAAAAAGTGTTCAACATCACTAATTATCAAGGAAATGAACATCAAAACCATAATGGGATATCACCTCGCACCTGTTAGTATGGTGTTGACCTAAAGGAAAAAACTGAGGCAAACTTAATAAGTAGAGAGTTTATTTGGGCCAAATTGTAGGACTGCCACCAGGGAGCACAGATAAATTGCCCTGAACCTACACTCTGATTAGTAATACTTACAGGTAGATTTTTAAAGGAAAAGAAGAGGCAATTTCTAAGTTGTTTACCAAGAATTTACATTAAAATAACAGAAGCTTTTATAGTCCCTATGTTGTTCTTTGTATCACGAATTCCTGGAACATGAAGATAATGGATGAGGCAGCTAGTCAGGAACAAAATGCCTTTAACAATTGCCCTCCATGGGTGCAGGGGCATGACCTGAAGGCCCAAATTCATCTCTCTTTGGGCCTGATAAATTTTGGGTACCCCACATAGCTCAGACTGCTCTGAGGTATTCTTCTTTTCTCAATGGCTCTCAAAAAGTCAAAAAAAAAAAAAAACAAAACAAAAAAACCCCCACAAGTGTTGAAGAGAATGAACCTTTTTTTTGTTTTTGGTTTTAGCTTTTTATCCTAAAAAGTTAAGATAAATGCTGTATCATAAGCATTTTAGGATACAGATAGACTTTCTTTTGTAGATGACTGATTCACTTTTCCTGAAATAGGATACATATGCACTCTGATAAACAGAATGAAAAGTCTCAATTCATGGGAGGTCCTGTACAAGGCTCCCATACTCTGTATTTAGAGCTGAGCTCCTCACAGCAGCTTCTGACAACTTTCTTATTAAGGGAATGGTGTTCTGTGAGGCAGGAAATAGATTGGTGCTAATTGACTTCTCAATCCCCTCTTTCTCCAGTGGAATAAACCACTTTCACAAACAGGTGCCCTATGTAGAACCTACACTTTTCTAGCTTACAACAAAATGATTGGGACAAATAGGAAAAAAAAATAACTAACACTGAAGCAATCATATTTCTCATGTCTCTGAATAGAGAAGCATTGGTAACCTTCAACCAAGGAAATGAAAAATATGCAAGTTAACTACCTAGTTCATTCACCATTAGCTAGATTTGTTCACTTAAGGCTTTAATCCTTTTGCAAGCCAACAATTTTGTCTTAATCCAGCTATGCTTCTAATAACTGAAATGAAAACATTTCCCAGACATATAGTTCATTGAGCCTCTGGATTTGGTACCTGGCAGTGAAAAAGTATGTTTTCCAACAGGTCAGTATTGAAGAATAAGAATGAGAAATCCAACTAAAGAACAATACTCTCTCACTGAGTAATATATTATTCACCACTTTCCCTACCCTCACATTACCAGAAGGAATCCACTGAATTGAGTTTGTTGGGGCTCAGAAAATAATACCCCAAAACGAAGACCTCAGTGAAAGACAGGAATTGATAGTAGGAGAATGTACTTTGTTTTGTGTGGAACAAATTGTTTGAGATTAGAAAAATGTGTTCTCTTTGATCGTAACTAATGCCATTTGCTTCTGTAACCGTGCTTGCTTTTAGTTGTTTGTTAAATATAGGACTAAGAGCAGGAATGACTCCATGACAAGCTGAATTTCCTAAAATAGG
>CAUYSK010078103.1:0-22288 GCA_963575035.1 Avahi laniger | reverse complement strand
TGCGGCCGGGCCGGGCGCGGCGGGGCGCGGGCTCGCGGGCGCACGGGGCGCGGCGGTGGGTCACGCGAGCCGCGCCGCCGCCGCTCCCCGCGTTCGCCCGGCCCGCCGCGCCCTCCGCCGCCGCCGCCCGCTCCGACCCGCCCCCGCGCCCCTTGCGCGCTCGGACCCGGCGCGGCGGCGGAGGCGGGGCCGCCCCACGCCCCGCCCCGCTTAACCCTCGCCGGGCCGCGGCCTGCGGGCGGATCTCGCGCCGAGGGGGCGGCTGGGGGTGCGGGCAGAGCCGCGCTGCTCCCCGCCGTTCCTCGCCCCGCGGGCTTTTCCGAGGCTTTCTTGCGGCTGTGGCGGGCTGCGGTCCTGAGTCGTGCAGCTCCGCCACCGCCCTTGGCCGCGCCGAGGACTCGAGCCTCTCGGGAGGGCGGGGCGGCGGTCCGTAGCGCGCAGGGCCTGGGGTCACGCTCCCCGCGCTGCCGGTCCTGGGCCTGTGGTGAGGGCCGGCGAAGCAAGGGTGCCTGCCTGGACGGATGGGGAGGGGCCGAGGATGGAAATTCGCCCCCGTGGCTTCTACTCTTCCAGGGAGAGAAGCGCCCGCCTGGGAGGAAAGCTTCGGAGTCCAGGCAGCGGATGGTGGAAACTTTGTCCACTCGCACACAAAGGAGCCGCTGCGGGGCAGCCAGCCCTCTGCCTGCTCCTCCTGCCCTCGGGTCAGGCTGGGCAAAGGGAACAGCTCCCCGACAGCCTACGCGGAGCCCTGGGAGGGGAAGAGGTAGGTACGCACTCCAAGACCCCGCCCCTCCACCCAGCCCCTGCGCAGATCTCTGGGACTCCGGACGCCCTTCCAGGCCAGAGGCATCTGCGAGGCCTGCCTGCCCTGGGGGCGACGAGGCAGGGGCACCTCAGTGCGGGGGCGCACCTGTGGCAAAGGGCGGCTTGGGGCCCTGGCAGGGCAGTGAGGAGGGGTCTCTGGCAACTGTCCTGTGTACTCTGAGTTTCAGGGACTCATCTGACCCGGGGGAAAGAGGACAGACTGGGAGTCTTTGGTCCCCACACCCCCACTGGGCACCCTCCCAGCCTCAAGAACTCTTGGTCACCCTGAGGTCACAACGAGATGTCAAGGGCTCTACCTGAGGCTGAGGGTCAGAAGCCACAGCTCCCTCCCAGCCACAGTGTACTTCTTCACCTGCCTTGGAAGCCCTTGAACTTGTTGGGACCCTGGGCTGGGTCTGCTGGGCCCCAGTGGGGTAGGGTTGCGGGTAGAGACCTTGGGAGGGCACTCCCGGTCCCCATCCCCACCTTCCACCTTCCGCTTGGGCAGAGCAGACCCTAAGCTCTGACTGTTGCCCCACCGACATGCGGGGACTCAAGAGCACCACCAGGGAAGCATAAAGTAGTGGTGTCAGGGGGACCCCCATGTCCTTGGCCAGAACTCGCCAGGGTTCCAGCCGGCCTGCTCCTCCTGTGAAAGCTTGGGGCACCTGTAGCCCCTCTGCCCCTCAGCATGGGTGTACCGGCAGGGGCGGAGCAGGGGCCTGGGCGATGGTACATGGGGTTGGGGAGACCCTCCACTACCATGGCATCTCAGCCTGGGGACAGCTGGGTGGCCAGGCTGGCAGCCCACTCCAGGCACAAGGAACCAGATGTAGACAGGAGGGGCTGTTCTCAGCTCTGCACGGGCTGTTGGGTGGAATTCCAGTTAGACCCAGCCAGAGGCCTCCCCAGGTGTGTCTTTGGCCCTTAGGAAGTTCTGGGGCCGGGAGCTCACCAGGGCTGAGATTTTCCTGGTCAGCACCCTTTGGGTTGGAGGCAGCCACGCGGCTGAGGGCTCTGCTGTCCCCTCCCTGGGCATGTCTTCCGTCTGTGGTATTGTGCCACTTTTGGGCAAAGAGCATCAGGGTGAGGGGAGGGCTGTGCCCCTGGTGTCCTCATGCAGGGACCTTCAAGCCACAGCAGGATTGGAGGGGTAGGAGCCTTACTTTCCCCTGAAGTTCCTGGGCCAGTGCAGCAGAGGAAGTGAAGTGGTGCTGTCCCCAGAGACCTCGAGGAGTCCCCTCCATCCCAGGGTGGCCCCACTGCCACCAATGCCACCTTTGCAGCTGCCCCTTCCAGCAGCCAGTGGGGTCTAGGGGTACCCTCTTGAGTCCTGCGGAGGCCCAGTCCCAGGACTTGGCTCTGCTGAGGGGCTGGAAACCCCAGTGCTCCCAACGCAGCCCCTGCGCAAAGTGACAGTGTCTGTGCTCTGGCTGCTTCAGGAGCTCTGTGAGACGTCTCTCCCCAAGGCCCTGCCCAGATGGCCACCTCTGAGGCACCGCCCACGTCAGGGTAGATGCCCCTGGGAGGCGGGCTGGAACAGCTGCCCCACTTCTGGCTGGAGCCAGCTTCCTGGGTCGTCCCACTGGAACCAGAGGGAAGGGTCCAGGACACTAGAGCACTGCTGGACAGGGGTGCACAGAGAACCCACCTGGGCAGGGGGACAGCCAGATGGAGCAGGACCAGCACATGAGCTGCAGCCAAAATCCAAAGTCGCAGGCCAGGGTGGCACCCGCCTGCCCCACGGCCATTCCAGCCTCTGCTGGCAGCACCTCTGCATCCCTCTGGGCAGCTCTTTCTTCATCCGTTGGTGGAGCGAACCCAGAGGTTGGCAGCTCCAGACCTTTGCTGAAGCTCATGGGAAGGAGGCGATTGTCCGGCTGACAGCCCTAAAGACATCTCATGGGAAGAGCCAGTCTGAGAATGAGGCCAGTCCTGGGGAAGGCAAGAAGCCTGGCCTGCTTCCTTGCTTTAGGCATCTGGATCCAGCCTCACCTGAGGCAGGCTCAACACTGGACATTATCGTCATGGGAGTCAGGCCCCTCCTGTGCAAACGCTGGGACACGGGGTGTCTTGAGGATAGCAGGATGGCCTGTGCCAGTTCCAGTGGTGTCTGGCTGCAGGCCCTGCACATGCTTGTCCTGTCGGCCTCCTGTGAGAGCCAGCGGTGAGGGACGAGGGGCCGAAGTGAAGGTGGAGACTTTGGTCCGTAGCAGAGCAGAGGAAACAGATTCTGCCAGAGGAAAACGTTGATTCCCAGGGTCTCTTGTTGAGCCGTGGGGACTTGCCCTTGGGATATCCAGCTGGTGCTGGCCCTGAGGAAGGGGGAGGGACCGCTCGAACCCTCAGCTCCACCTGGTGGCCCTTCACACGCCCACTCCTCCCCGCCTGAAGCGCAGCCTCCGTGTCATCCCACGGCTGCCAGCATGCTGGCGCTAGCATTCTCTTCGCACTGCTTTGCTTTTTCACCTGAGGAATGTTTTTGAGGAGGAGACTTCACGTCTTGACCATGAATAAAACTCAGCATCACTCGCCATTAGTAGGTGCCAGAAAAATAAATATCAGACGTTCTTGGCTTCCTGTCCTGCTTGGAGGCATTAGACTGACTCTGAAGGGGTGTCCCTAGAAGCTTCTGTGGCCTTCGTCTCCTCTGCACCCCAGCTTGGCTGCCCACGAATCCCTGCCCCACAGGGAAGCGCCGCCCCCTTCTCCCGTCCCCACTCCTGCCGGCAGGAGACATCTCTCCAGGTCACTCCCGGCCTTCTCACCACACGGACAGCTGGGCCACGGGGCTCGTCCCTCACTGTAGCGGGGACGCTGCCAGTCCTCTAGGCAGGCCGCTCTCTGGGGACCTCCTCCTTGTCGTCTGCCCAGGCTCCGGGATGGGTTGGAAACACTGTCCTGCGGGGGAAGGCCGGACCAGTCTGCTCCTGTGCAACAGTCGGGACTCGAGGTGGGGGGGGCTTCGGAACGAGGTGGTCCCCCTGGCCAGGGCCTCGGGAGAGCCTCTGGCTGGCACTGGGCCTGCTGGCAGCTGAGCACGTGGGGCTGTGGGCCGTGGGGAACGGCCCTGAAGCTTAGGTTGCGTGAAAGAAGCAGAGGGCTCCCTCTTCCCGGGGTGCCCACGGCCACCAGCCCCTCCACCCCAGGAGAGCTGCCCTGCTCAGCTCTGTCCCTTCGCGTTTCCTTTTCTCCAGCTGCAGCAATTTCTTTCTCTTCCAGAAACGTGTGGCCCCCTAGAGCCCCCTGCCAACCTCTAGTCATGCCCCAAAAGGACCAGAGCCCCTGGCAGAGGCGGGGTCAGTCCCACATTGGTGCCTTTCCCTGGGCCCTGGTACCCGATGTGGGGGGAGGACAGTGGCTTCAGTGGGCGCCCTCCATTCGCACCAGGTCTTGGGCTCCAAGCACCGGAGAGAAAGCCCGAGAGCCCCTCTTTGGAGTGGTCTTTCTCAAGGGCTGTCCTGGGCTTCCCTCGACACTTGCCAGACGTGAGCCCAGTGCCTCAGCCCAGCCACTGAACCAGATGGCGCTGTGACTGGGGCCTCTTTATGGCCTCTGGACCCCCCCATCCCAACGGGTATGCACGGCTGGCCTTGCAGGGTGCCAGGGTGGGGCACAGTGCATGGACTCAGGGCACAGTGGCCGCAAGAGGAGCCCCATCCCTCTGGGGCCATCAGGGAGAGGAGGAAAGACACGGTGCGAGTGGCCCACTGCCTGGATCCTGCAATGCCAGGTCAGCTGCCTGTTACAATGACAGTGACAAGCACTCCGGGAGCTCAGCGACGCTGGTGGGGTTGTGCTGGCTGGAGCCTTTGCCCGCCTTTCCCGCCAGCCTTTGGTTTTGCTGGTGCACAGCTGGTGGCCATCGTTCTGCTGTACTGGTGAGGCAGGGTCAGCAGCTCACTGTGCTCTTACGTGTGTCCTTGTTCCCAAGCAGAGATGTGCTGCAGTGTTCTGAAGCGTGCTTCCAGGGCAGTGTAGCACTAGGCTGGAAGCTGCTGCCCCAACACCTAGGCCTCTATTTTCTCACCTGCAGAGCAGGGACAGAGATGCCCCGGCTGCCAGGGTCCCCTTGAGGAAGCCTGGCCCACCAGCTCTGGACGCTGGGGTTCAGGCAGCTTCTCCCGGTCTCTGGTGGCTCCATCAGCCCAGGCTGGGCTGGAGCGCAGTGCTCTGTGGACACACTCCCTTCCGGAAAGGAGCCTGGGCCTCCAGGTTGTTGGGACACCCCAACCCCAACTCCCTCGTGCAGACAAACTCAGAGCTGGCAGCAGTTGGGCCCAAAGGGCTGTTTGACCACTGGCTCTGCCAGCAGGCTGATGCCATCTGGTGCAGCAGAGAGGGAAACTGAGGCTCAGAGGGTCCACAAGGCTAGAAATGGAGCCAGGTCCCACCCAGGGGCTTCTGTTGTCCTAAGACCCTGTGGAGTGATCCCAGAGGTGGAGGGACCTGCGGGGCCCCCAGCCCTCCCTGCAGCTCTGCACCTCCTCCCCGTGCCCATTAGGACGAGGTTTGGCAAGGGGGCAGCTTTTGTCTAAAATGCAACAAATTGAGCAAAAAGAGTCGTGAACAGGGTAGAAACTGCCTGAGCTGCTTCCAGGGATCAGCCAGGAAGCACGTGTGGAAAGCCACCAGGTTCTGCTCCCGTGCAGAGACCCCCGTGGAGCCAGCGGTGGCCACAGCCTGTCAGGAAGGCAGGGCCAGGCTGGGCCCTGCTGGTCGGGGTCGACGGGGCATTGGCAACTCTGCCCACCTAATCTCAGGACACTCCAGTGACATAAGTCTACTCATGTCTCCCAGGAAAATTTCAGTTTTGCGTAAGTGTTGGAATGTGCGGGACAGAAACGTCCTCGGTGCTGTTGTCCTGGGCTCTGTGACCATGTCTGCCTTTCCATCGTAGCCCGGAAGGAACCTCACAGGCACCATGCCTGCTGTTCAGCAAAGTTCTGCTCCGCCCCTCCTGACCTTTGGCCTGCTTGAGCTTTGCAGGCCCATCTTTCTGGAAGGTTAGCAGGAAGCCCCTTCTGGGTGACAGGGTTGGGGGGCCGGAGGAGGCCCCACTCTCCTGCACCCTTGGTAGGCCGGGGACTGAGAACATGGGCAGTCAGAGGGAGGATGGGGAGAAACCTGTCTCCTTCTCTTTTCCAATGTCATAAAACTACCATTGGACATGCCCTTTGTGCAAAGGAGCTTTCCACACAGCTGGACTTCCCAGGGTGGAACCCGTCACCCTTAGATCCAGCATTCTGCGTGGGGCTGGCATTGGTAATGTCTTGCCCTGAAAATGCTCTCCTGTATGACATCATTCTCTTCTGAAAGGCACTTATGTGAATTCCTTCCAAAGCCAGAAGCAAGCTCTGGAATTTCCCTCTTCTTTCGTGCAAAAAGTTATGCCACATCTCACAGTGTTGATCTCCTCACTTAAACAGAGTTGAGTCTCTGTGTCCTTTCACACCAATGCTGTCTGGTTATCCTTGGCGTCACTCCCCGAGACATTTCTAGACTCTGGCTGCCTGGCGGTAGACAGCTGTCTGTCCCGTTCACCCCGTGTCCGCGACCATGCTGCATAGCCGCGGCGACATTCCATACGTGCCTGTAGAACGGATAAATATGCAGAATATACTCGCTTGTCATTCAGTTGTCTGAAAACGGCCGGGCCCTGCCAGACAGGGAGAGATAGGAGAGAACACGGAAACCAGAGCCCGCCTCGAGGCCCTCCCCTCTCACGTCCAGGTTTTCTGCATTGGGGTTGCTCTGTCCTTTGCTTTGTGTCAGCTCAGTCCTGAATTCAAAATGATGCCTTCTCTGCTGGGCCATGGCTCACGCCTGTCATCCCAGCACTCTGGGAGGCCGCGGCGGGAGGATTGCTTGAGCTGAGGAGTTCCAGACCAGCCTGAGCAAGAGGGAGACCCCTGTCTCTACTAAAAATAGGAAAAATTAGCCCGGCGTGGTGGTACCTGTAGTCCCAGCTACTCGGGAGGCTGAGGCAGGAGGGTCGCCTGAGCCCAGGAGTTTGGGGGCTACTGTGAGCCCCACACTGCACCCTAGCCCGGGTGACAGAGTGAGACTCTGCCTCAAAAAAAGAAAACAAGCCTTCCGTGTTTTATGCAGACTTTTCATGGTTTCACAGAGAAAGTCTTTCCCGGTGTCCTGTCCGCCGTGTTGCTGAAAATGGGCCTCCGCATCCGGACCCTGATTTGCCGCCGGGCTCGGTTCCTGGCAGAGCAAAGCCCGGTCGGCGCAGGCGGCGCGACCAGGCCACGTGAGCCCCCTCGGGCCAGACGGCCAGAGCGCGCCCCCCACGCTCCCCGCGCCGCCGAGGGAGACCCCGGTGGCGGGTGGGGCTTGGTTCAATCTTGTGCGGCAAGATCACGCCAATAGGCAGGCCCGTCCGCGCCAATCCCCAGCGCAGGGCCGCCGCGGGGTCGGGGGTCGGGGGTCGGGTCCGGGACTGCGGGGTCGCGGGTCAGGCACGACGGCGCCCCCTTCCGGACACGCGGCGCGCTGCGCGGGCAGCCCGTTCCCGCGCGGAAATGTTCCAGCTGTTCTTGCTTTAAAAAGGTATCAATTTTAACTTTTTTTAACCTTTTATTTTTCTGTTCTTTCTCGTGTGTCCTTGCCCTTTTCTCCCCTTTTCTTTTTATTTATTTTTTGAGTTGGGGGCTCTTGCTCTGTCACCCAGGGTAGAGTGCAGTGGTGTCATCACAGCTCACTGCAGCCTCCAACTCCTGGGCTCAGGCGATCCTCCTGCCTCAGCCTCCCGAGTAGCTGAGACTACAGGCGCCACCACCACACCCAACTAATATTTTCTATCTTTAGTAGAGATGGGGTCTTGCTCTTGCTCAGGCTGGTCTTGAACTCCTAACCTCAAGCAATCCTCCCACCTCAGCCTCCCAGAGTGCTGGGATTACAGGCATGAGCCACCGCCTGGCATTGAGCCCATAGAACGCTTTGGGCAGCATTGCCACTTTGTAGAGTCCCCCAGAACCCCCAGCTTTCTTTTGTGTCCTGCACGAGAAACACAGAGCACCCTGACAGCTCTGGGACCCTGCTCCATGTTTTCCCTGCAGACTTGAACCCAAGCTGGACCCTTGTACATTCCTAGGTATGATAAAGCTGTAGGTTGTTGCTCAAAAACCCTGAGAGATTAACCCTGCTGCTAAACACAGAAACCAGCCCTGGCCCTGAACCAAATTCCTTAAACCCTCATATAAGCCCCATGCTCAACCCCCTTGTGGGGACATGCCTAGATAGGCTCTTTCCTCACCGCGTTGAGAGGACTGCCGCAGGGCTCTGTACGTAGGTTCCCCTAATAAATGCTTTATTTATCAGCCTGGACAGAGCACCACAGGAAGCCTAGTGCTTCTTTCTGTGGAATCCCTGCTGGCCTAATCTTGAGACGGTTTGAGGCTGCCCCTTGGGGCTCCTCTGCCACTACTCTGGGGACAACTCTGTGGGTTCAACCAGACAGAATATACCTTAACAGGATTAAGTCTTCCACTCCACCAGCAGAGATGGATGACTTGGCAGTTGCCTAGGAAACCCTTTGGTTCCCTTTAGCAGCACTTTGCGGTTTCCAGTGTACATGTCTCTCACCACCTCGGTTAAACCTGTTCCCAGCTGTTTTATTCTTCTGGATCCTATCGCAAAATGGAATTGTTTTCTTAATTTCTATTTCATATTTTTCATGGCTAGTATCTAGAGATACAACTGATTTTTGTGTGCTGATCTTGTATCCTGCCATTTTGCTGAATTTGTTCATTAGCTGTAGTAGTTTTTTTGTGGATTCTTTTTGTTAGGGGTTTTTATGCATAAGATCATGTCATGTATGAATAGGAATACTTTCATTTTTTTCTTTCCAATTTGGATGCCTGTTATTCCTTCCTTTTTCTTGCCTAACTGCTTTGGCCAGAATTTCCAGTATAATGTTTAACAGAAGTGGTAAAAGTGCAGTTTGTGTTTGATAGTATTCAGTTTTACCACTAACTGAATGAAAAGAAAGATGTCCTAAAGCAGCAGCCTGTTCAGAAAAGCATTCTTGAAAAATAATCCAATCATTCATGTTTGCATAGAGATCTAATCTTCACCCAGTCCCTCCCGGTGACCCAGAGGTGTGTGACCACACCCCAGCAGTTGGATCAGCCTTGCACACGGACTGTGTGATGGACTCAGGCCAGGACGATGTTCTGCATGGATGTCCAGTGTGAAAGTTGCCAGAACCAAAATGCCAAACCCTAACAAAACATAGCCAGGAGGTCACGAAGGAGGGGCTCTCACACACGTGTGCCTGTGCCACAAACTATCCAAGGAAGTCCTCAGAGGGCAGTATTCCAGATAAGCCTTCTGCACAGGGACATCTTCCTGACAACGGCTGTCTCCACCCGTGAATCTCCCCACCCCCACGCCCACCCCCGCCCCATAAGCAAAGGTCTCTGTCTCAAAGCAGCTTAGGTGGACCTCTCCTTGGTTTTTGTTTGAAAAGCTTCCCTTGCCCGGACCTCTCTGGGTGTGCCTGTGGTCCTCCACAGCATGCATGCCCGAATTTGGTTGCACGCTCTTTCCCAATAAACTCCGTTCTGAAGAGCCCGTCTCTCTGCTGTTTGCTTGCTGTAAGTTGACATCGAGCACTGGTAGTGATGATATAACCAGAGAAGGCGGCTCAAGCTAACAGCAGAAAGACAGAAACTGATTAGGAATGCATGGGGGGCGCCTCTTGCCCCCCAATAATAAAACTTGTATTAGACTCCTCCCCACTCCTCTGCAATAATCTCTGCAGCTGGAGAAACCTTCCAGAACTTAAATTCCTGCACGGGAGCAGTCGTGGGCTCCACAGTGACAGAGCTGAGTGAAATCCACTCTACTAAGGCCACCGTCGTGCCCATCCACATGGGGCACTACCCGCCCACTCCCATCTCCCTGGGACCTTTGTTGATAAGAGAAGTGGAGGTCAGGTCCAGGCTGGTGGGGGCCTTCTGTCTCAGGGGGACAGGAGACCAACCCAGCCCAGTGGCACCTTGCATCCCGGACCCCATCTTGGGGTTCCCTTCTGTCAACAGAAAAGAACCCAGACTGTAAAATAATATAAAGAGCTTTACTCTGAGCTGAATACCTGCGACCTGGCTCTGAGAGCCACACCCAAGGAGCCTTGAGCAGGTCAGACTCCCTGTGGTTTTACAGTTTGGTTTTATACATTTCAGGGAGACAGGAATTACATGTAAAGTCATAAATCAATACATAGAAGATGTACACTGGTTTGGCCAGAAAAGGCAGGACATCTCAAAGTGAGGCATTACAGATTATAAGTGGGTTTAAAGATTCTTTGATTTATAATCGATTAAAGAAACGAAGCTTTTTCTCAAGGCTTGGAATGTTTTAAGATGAAGTCTGTTACTGAGACAAGCCACCGGACACAAAGCAGACATATACCAGGACTCAAGTGATCTGTCAAGTTAGTAGATAACCTGCAGGTGTGGTTTAAGCTTTGCCTTGCACAGCCTTAGGCCTGTTCGTGAGTCACAGGGGACGTCTCCAAGAAGGAAAGGGGCATGATGAGGCAGGTCTGACCTCCCTTCTCATGGCCAGAAACTCAGCTTTCAGGCATTTCTGGGATCTCCTTGGCCAAGAGGGAATCCATCCGGTTAGCTGGGGGGCTTAAGATTTTATTTTAGTTCACTGTCGCGGCCCGATTGCAGAACGGGGGATGGACACAGAAAGAAACACACAGACACACACACAAGACGTACAAGACTGCAGTGGGGATTCCACTAGTCGTTTTATTTATATATACTTTTTCTATGTCCGGCAGCTATTTCCTGGTATGTGACTATCTTGGGCGCCTTGAGGAAAACACATTTTCATTCCTTCCAGATGATTGCTTAAGGGAAGCAGACGTTTGCGTCTTAACTTCTTTATCTCCTTACTGTATGCAGGACAATGAGACGCCTTGGCTTGTTTGCAAGACCCCAGGCGCTTGGTTATCTGTCATAAAGCTATCTGTCATGAGGAATAGTTTTGTTGGGTCAACAGGCCGTGTCCGGGCCTATTGACCTCTGGCGCCAAGGAGAGCACACCCAGTTTCGCTGACTCTGGGCTTAAACCAATTTTTGCCCAGGGACGGTCCCTACATTCACACCACCCAGGCTTTACGGGATGAGGGGGCACAAAATCAGGGCCTTCCATGTGGGACTCAGTGCTGAACTAGGCAGTGTCCGAGCCCCTCCACGCCCACGTGGCTGCACTGGGCTCCTTAGGTCTACTGCAAGTTCAAGAGTTGGCTTGAACTTCCATAACGGAGGCCTCATTTAAGGCACATGCAGCTTTTATTAAAATTACAGCCCAATTTCTCAATGAAGAGAGTCCTGTCAAGAGCTTGATTTGGACCAGGCGCAGTGGCTCACGCCTGTAATCCTAGCACTCTGTGAGGGCAAGGCAAAAAATAGAAAAAATTAGTTGGATGTGGTCTTGAGCACCTGCAGTCCAAGCTAATTGGGAGGCTGAGGCAGGAGGATCACTTGAGCCCAGGAGTTTGTGGTTGCTGTGAGCTAGGCTGACGCCACGGCACTCTAGCCACGACAACAGAGTGAGACTCAGTCTCAGAAAAAAACAAAAAAACCCCAGAAGAGGCTATTTTTACTTCTCTATAAGTCTTGCTTCCGGTGGGCTGTAGGGAAGATGAAACTGCCATGCAATGCCCTCCCTTTCTGCCCAATCTTGGATTAGGGAAACTGTGAAGTGGGTAATGTTTCTTGTGCGTATTATACACTGCAGATACTGCAGATCCACAAAGGTTTATACTTCTTTAACACTTTGGGGCCATGGATGTGCCTGTATCTTGTCAGTCACAGCTGCTGGCAAACCCGTCTCACCTGCCCGGACCATGCCCCTGAGGTTTATGGGGCTCCCTGGCCCCTGGACTTTTTGTGGGTTGCCAGCCCAGCCTCCGGATTGCAGATACTCTAGGACTCTGTGTAGTCTGCAGAAGACTGACATGTGCAAAGGTTAGCAGAATATTATCCACACAATATGTCCATGAATGCCAGGCACATCACTTAACATGGATGGGTCTCTGGCCACTAAACCATGGCAGGTAGTGGGGCTGTGTAAGTACCCCAGGGTCAGCCCTCCTAGGGGAAGGCAAACATGTCCTGGAACTCTGGGTCTGAAGGTTTGCAGCAGAAAACATCTGCGAAGTCCAGGACGGTGCACCATGTGCCTAAGCAAGGGCCAGGCCTTCCAGTGTTGGAGGCACATTCAGGGCGGAATATGACCATACTTAGTCCCTGGAAATCAACTGTTGTTTGCCACGGGCTCTCAGGCTCTTGATCCACCCACACACAACGGGTGGTCCCCATCTCTCTAATTTCTGAATGTAGCTGTTATCTCTGTGTCCTCCCGGGAGGTGGTATTTTTGATGCCCGCCACCCGTCTTGAGTGGGTAACACCACCAGCTCCCATCTAGCTTTCTTCACCCAGAGACTGGACTTACCTATGGTTATCTAGAAGGCATCCATAAATTAGTTTCCACACGATGCTTCCTGTGCCCGAATGGCCCTGGGCTCAGGGGAGCCTTGGCCTTCCTGGCATGGTAGGGGCTCCTCCTGCCCATGTCCAACCTGGGGACACGCCGGCTCTGCCTGGCTACTGCCACCCAAAGTTCCCTGGTGGCAGGTCTGAGGCTGTGGGCTCCCCATTCTTTTTTTTTTGAGACAGAGTCTGGCTCTGTTGCCCTGGCTAGAGTGCCGTGGCATCATCCTAGCTCACAGCAACCTCAAACTCCTAGGCTCAAGTGATCCTACTGCCTCAGCCTCCCAGGTAGCTGGGACTACAGACATGCGCCACCATGCCCAGCTAATTTTTTCTATATATTTTTAGTTGTCTGATTAATTTCTTTCTATTTTTAGTAGAGACGGGGTCTCACTCTTGCTCAGGCTGGTTTCGAACTCCTGAGCTCAAACGATCCACCCGCCTCGGCCTCCCAGGGTGCTAGCATTACAGGCGTGAGCCACCGCGCCCGGCCCTCCCACTCTTTTTGACTTTTCTGGCCCCATTGGTAACTAACAGTGGCGGTGGGGCTCGTGTCTCTTTCCAGCTGTAATTCCTCCTCTGACTTTCACACCTTGCTCTCAGCTGCCAGCTCAGCCTCTATCGCCCATCCAGCTGCCCACGGCAGAGGCCAGCCTGTCCCCCACCAAGTACTGGGCTTCCTTCCTGGCCATTTGCAATTCAGAACCCTCCATCAGGCTGGCGAGACTGCTGCGACTTGTGGAGCGTCTCAGTGCTCGAGTGGCAGCCTGTCAGCACGTGGCAAGTGGGCCACAGTGCCCCACACGGAACTCGAGGCTATGCCCCTCTCCCCATCAGTCCCTCTCTGCTTCATCCCATTTCATTGGAATCCTGATGACTATGCCAGTTGTTTCGTCCCCCAAACCTGTGGCTGGAATTGCCCCCAATGTGGCAGCAGGATGGTTTCCATAAGGGGGTGCCCTGAACCATCCTGAGGTGGGGCAGGTTGGGGTTCCAAAGAGAAGCACTGGACGCCAGGCTGATCAGTCCAGAGCACTGATTAGCAGAACTCAGGTACAGAGGCTGCAGCGTATCCTAGGACAACAGGGAAGTGAGAGAAAGAGGTGTTCTTCCTGGGTACCTCTGCAGTGAGGGTGTTGGGTTATAGACTTTTATAGGAAGAATTAAGAATTTTTTTTTTTAAGGACACGGGGTCTCAGCCAAAGAATTAAGAAATTTGATTTAGGATTGGGAGTTGGTTTCTATGTGTTTAGCAACATGTTTGATATTTCACGGATTCAGACAACAACCTAAACAAGTTTATTAGTGCCTAGGAATGTTCGAGGCTCTGTCTTGGGTTCAAGCCTGTAGGGAAAAACATTTAGTGGGCCAGGTCACAGAGCAGCCAAGGCACTCGTTTCTCAGTCAGGACACAGAAAGCAAGCAGGGAGCTGAGGGCCCCTGCAGGAGAATGAACACATGTTCAGACATGTACCTTTTCCAGAAGTGGCCAGAGCACTTACTTCGGAAAAATGAGAGTAAAGCTCAAAGGAAATGGCACAGATTCCAGGAAACAGGGAATCTATGAAATGAGAAAGGCACAGAGTCTCAAGGATGAAAGCAAAGCAAAGCTCAAGCTGATCGCTGTGCAGGAGGTTTAGAAAGCAATCAGTCTAGGCTGGAACAGGAGAGAGGGCTCTCTGAGCGAGGTCTCCAGGAATTAAATAGAACTGGTGTGTCTGAGCCTTTGGAAAATGTTATTTTCAGGCATGCGGTAAAGATGTTGAAGCACTGGGAACAGTCAGCCATGGGTTAGTAAAAAGCTAGGCATAAGGAAATGCTACATAATTACTAATATTAACTCAAGAGAAAAAACAGAAGATTGCTCAGGAATGTCAGCATGATTTACATAGTAGCAGTGAACAGCAGGTACTTGGTCATGGAAATATAAACCTGGACTGTCCATTTAACAACAACGGTTGTGAAAGTTGCCAGCACCAGAAAGGGTCCACTTATTTCAAACCCTAAGAAAATGGAGTGGAGGCCATGAAGGGGGAGCTCTCATGGGAATACTTGTAGGAGGCCCTATTATAAGACATTCCTGCAATACCACATTGCCCTTAACAGGAAGTGTGGCAAGGAAATTCCTCAAGACTGCAGTATTCCAGATAAGAAGCTTTCCCTGGGTCAGGGTGGGGGATACACCTGCCCAGTAACAACTGTCTTCGCCAGTGAACTAATGCCAACTCCTGCAGCAAGCCTCTGTAACCAGTGTTTTTTTGTTACAAAACAGCTTACATGAATCTCTTTGTCTTTAAAACCTTCCCTCAGCCGCATCCCTTGGATGTGCCTGTGATCTGTCACAGGTTAGAGTCTCTTGCTTTCCCAAGTGAGCTCATTTATTTGTCCTGGAGAGCACGTCTCTGAGTTTTGTTTTTTTTTTTTTTTTCTTTTGAGACACAGTCTCTGCTGTCACCCAGGCTGCAGTACAGTGGCATGATCATAGCTCACGGCAGCCTCCAACTCCCGGGCTGGAGCGATCCTCCTGCCTCAGCCTCCTGAGTAGCCGGGATCACAGGGGCGCACCATCACGCCTGGCTAATTTTTCTATATTTTGTAGAGACGGGGTCTCGCTATTGCCCAGCCTGGTCTCGAACGCCTGGACTCAAGCGATCCTCCCACCTCAGCCTCCCAGAGTGCTAGGATTACAGGCATGAGACCACCCCGGCCTCTCAGTTTCTTTTTAGGTTGACACACTGGGGAGGTAACAGGACCATTTGAGGGGTGGGGCGGGAAATCCACGGAAATATCTAAAAATAAGAAATAAAAAATTAGCCGTCTATTGTTCAGAAACACGGAGGCGTCTATCGGAGGAAACTGCCAGAAGCGAGCATTTGCCTCTGCGCCTGGAAGCGGCGCGCAGAGAGCGGGCCGCGCGGCTGCTGCTCGTCCCCGTGCCGCCAGCGCTGCGTGACTCAGAACCACGGCTCTGCCCCTCGACTGCGACGAGGCCCGGGCTCTGCGTCCCAGGAAGCCCCGAAAGCTCCCCGAAGCCTGACGTCACTGGCGGACCCACCGTCTCCACGGGGACGGGATGCGCCCTCGGACACGCAAGCACCAGCTGAGCCACGTCGGGCAGCGGGCGGGCGCCCACCCGTGACACACTTCCGGCTATGGTCCCGCCCCGTCGCGGGGCGTGGCCGCGGCGCCAGAGCCGGCCGGTCCTGGGCTCCTTCCCGGCAGCTGGCGCGGTGCGAGCCGGCCTCCCGGCCGACGGTGCGTGCAGGCGCGGAGCCTGCTCCCGGGCCCTCCGTGCTTTCCCCGAAACGTGCTCCCCTTCTGAGCGCGGCGCGCCCCCAGTCCCTGCGCCACGCACGGCCCCCACCCCGCGAGGCCTCCGGAAGCCCGCCCTGCGCGCCCCCGCAGCTGCGGACCACAACTCCCGGCAGGCTCTGCGCGGCGCGGGCGCGCGCTCCGGGACAGCAGACCGACGGACCGGCCGCGGGCCTCGGCTCTCCTCGGGCCCCGCCCCCGGGCCGAGCGAGCGGGACGGAAACTTGCCGGCACGTGGAGGGTCGACGGGGTCCGCGGCCTCCCGCAGCCGGGCGCCCAGTGAGCGGGGCGGGCGCGGCGCAGGCTCGGGCGCCCCGACCCTCGCCTAGGGGCCGGCCGCTCGTGCCCGCGCGCGCCCCGGAGCCTCGCCGGGGGCTGCGGCCCTGACGTGTGCGATTACGGCCGCGGGGTGCGGGAGCGCGGGCCCGGGGCTAACCGTGCGTCCCGGCGTCTCCCCGCCGCCACGGCCGCAGCGCTCAGGGGTGGTGCCACGAAGCGCAGCGCGGCCGCGGCGGGTCCCGGAGGGCCTCGGGCGGGCGGGCGGGCGGGCGACCGGACGGCCGGACAGGTGAGCTCTGACTGGTTTGCTGCCTGCTGCTTTGCATCTAGTGCCTCACCCTGTGGGTTCGTTCTGAGGCGGGGTCAGAGGGCTTGCGTTTGTGTCCGAGCTTGCATGCGCGTGGGCAGGAGGAGTGATAGATAAATAAAACTGTCTCATCTCTCTGAGTTCAGAGCCAATCTGGGAAAAGCAAAGGTGCCAGACAGGCTCCTGATGTGCACGCGGACCTGGAGACAGGACGGCCCCAGCGCAGGGACCCTGGGAAGCCTGGCCCTTCCTGGGAGGTCCCCTCCCCCCCCTTCCACCCAGGCCTGTTGCTCCCGATGCGACAAGTATATGAATGTCTTGTCGCTCTCCGGCTCAAGGTCAGCTCAGGGCAGTGGGTTGGCGGGTGACACCGCAGTCTGCTGGATGCCTGAGGGCCTCTGCCTGGATGGCCAAGATTTGAGGTGATGACAGCCTTGTTCCTCGTGGGGGCTTTCCCCCCAGCAGGCGTCTCTGTGTCTGGCAAGTTGGGTGTCCTGGCCTCTGTCTCAAAGCTGCATCTCACTGCCCAGTGGACTTGATCTCCCTGGGCACCCAGGAGGTCCACTTGCATCTTAGCCAGAGCTGCTGCATAGAAGGGGCCTGTGATTCACCCGTTTTTGCCAGTTGATTGTGCCACACACAGTGTCACTTCCCCAGTGTCACTAGGCACAGCCAGAAGTGTAAGGAGAAGGGAGCCTGTGTCCTGTACCACCTCAGTCTTCTGTAACCTTATTCTTCTGAATAAAGGCCGTTTACTAACTTCTTAGCTAAATATGATTTGCTTTCTGTGGCTTCTTAAAGCTTTTCCAATAAAGTACCCATAAATAGGGGAATACCTTACTCCTACACTGTCTGGATTTATGCTTTGGAAATATTTCTGCTCCCTAAGAGCTCACATTTTTTTGTGAAAAGAGAAGCTAGTCAGCAAGAGAACAGATCCAGCTGCTACTGGTGTGATTAGGATGGTTAACACTAATGTGTAAAATGCCTTTTAAAACCATCTTTCCCCAGACTGGCTCACCGGCTGCCCGTTGTGTCTGCTGTGCTCTGTGTCGGCAATGGCTTCTAGTGTCCAGCAGCAAAGTCTGGCGGCCGAGTGAATTTGTGACCCAGGAATAGCAACTAATCCCTGGATGCTAACTCCAGGCTGGCGTGGGCTCTGAGGTAAGTTCTGATTCTGCTAAAGCACATTTGTCGCCTGAGTCCTCATGCTCTGACTGCCTCAGCGTCGTTTTAAACGTGGCTAGCAATAGCCTCTGAGGGGGTTCCGTTGCCAGCCAGCGTCACGGCCTGTAAGCTCTGGGGCAGACGGCAGAGTCCAACCTCTCTGGCAAGGAAATAAAGGTAGGTAACTCTGGGTGGATTTCCCACGGAGACGGCAGCGTGTGTGAGAGAGCAGGCGTTCCATGGCAGTGTGCAGCATCTGAGTGTGAAGCCTTGGCTGTGTATTTATCAGAGGGACAGCAGGGAACAGATTTGTACCTGTTCCTGTGGATTTGAAAGTAGGGCCACATGCACAGCTGGGGCTGTGATGGCTGCAGCTCTCCCTGGAGCCTTCCATGACACTGGGTCCCAGCTCCCGCGTGGCTGTAGGCTGTCTGTGGCTTCAGTGTTTCTGGGATGCTTGGGTCTGGGCTGGCCATGACATTTGCACTTTCCACTGCAGCCTCCAGCCTAGAGCTAACCCGCTGTGGGCAGGTGGGGGAGCCCATTCTGCAGGGCGCTCGGGGCTCACAGATACCTGCCTCTGTGCCTGGAGCCTTGTGGGGTGAGGACAGGAAGGTAGGAGCTCGGAGGCTCCTGATCTCCAGGAAGGGATGGCGCAGGGCAGTCGTCAGGAGGCTTGGCAGGTCCTGGGAGGAGGCAGTGGTGAGAGCTTGTGGGGCAGCATCTGTCCCTGGGAGTCTGGTTGGTCCAGGACAGCCCCCCTCCTCCCGGGTATTCCTCGCTTCAGTGCCTCTGGGTCTGTACTCACCTGAGGTCTGCAGTGTGGCCAGCTCGGGTGCAGAGTGCAGTCCAGGCATCTAGGCCATTCCTGGACTTGCTCAGAGTATGGGGCACAGCAGGCCCCCTGGCCTGCCATCCTCAGGCCTGGAGGCACTGCCCTCAGGGGGCCACCCCACCCTGGGTGTGGAAGTGCCTGTCCTGTGGCCTGAGAGGACCTGATGGTCAGGGAAGCCCAGGGACGAACTATTCTGCCTGCAAGCTTCCTTCTGGGATGGCCAGGCTGCCTGTGAGACCCCACATCCCCTAAGCCTCTTGTGAACAGTGGGATGGGGCAAGCCCAGTCTGATCCTCAGGCCTCCTGAGCCGTCACACTCTGTCCCTGTCTCCCTGTGAGGGAGACCTCCCAGATGGAGGGGACAAGTGCTGGGTCCAGCTGGGGGTGCCCAGCTGCCCACGTCTCATGGCTGCCTCCCGGCTCCATACCCCTGGAGGTCTAAGGCAGCAGGCCCCGAGGCTGGGGCGCCAGGAGCCTGAAGGCAGGTGCTGGGTCCTGGGGGGACAGTGACGAAGACTAGGCAGGAAGAGCAGAGGGAGTGGTGGAGCAAACAGACCCCGCGACCTCCGTGGAGGAGTACTGGCGGGGAGGCAACGAAGAAGCTCCTGGGCTGGGCACTGCCAGGCTGCACCTCTGCACTGTGGGGAGAACCGTGGAGTCGGCGGGTGCACTGAGCTCCTGGCCTGGGCTCCTTTGGACGCTTTCCTCTTGTCGGGGCAGCCTGGGCAACATGAGAGGTGAGTTGAGGGAGGAAGTCCTCCCTGCAGACTGCCCGGCTGGGGGTCGAGAACTGTCCGGCTCTGCTAAAAATGCCAGGCATGCTGCACACGCATGTTGGTCAGAGGGGTAGGCTCTTCCGTCACAGGTGCTTGGTGCACCGACCATATTTGTCAGAAAAGGTCCAGCAGTATGTGGCCAGTGGGCCATAGGTCACCAGGTTGGGCAGGTGTGGTGGCTGGCTTGGGCAGAGCTGGCTCCGGCTGGGAGGCTGGGCTCAGGGATGGGGGGATGCCACTCTGGCTGCAGAATGGCCATGGCACCAGCTCATGGTACCTGGGTATTTTCCTGCCCAAAGTCCTTCATCTCGGTGCTGGGCCAGTTTCAGGGCTTGGCAGATGGGTTGTCCGCTAACAGCAGAGACCTCCAGTTGGGGCTGTCTGCTCATGCTCGTTTGGGTCTGTGGCTGCCTATAACAAGCTCTGCTCTTGCTAAACAGGAGTGTCTGATGGGGAAGAGGCCCCAGCTCAGCATATTCTCCCGGTTGTGACCAATTCTGGTGGGCCCTTGGCAGGAAGAAGATATGTGTGGATCTGGCAGGAGTCGGCAGCCTGGCAGGGGTGCGGTCTGCGTCCCTAAGGAGCAGTGCCAGCACTCGGCAAGGAGGCCACTGTGTTAGCCTCCCCCACCTCTGCCATCTCTGCAGGGAGAATCCCTGTGCAGAGGAGGCTGGGAGTGGGGAGGCTCAGCCCGGGCTGTGCCTGCACCTTCGGGGGAGCTCCCCGGGCAGAAGCTGCAGCCACTGCAGGGGTGCAGGGAGTGGGCGGTCTGCACAGCCTGCCCCCCAGTGGTGGCTCAGCAGGACATCAAGCTGCTCACCCAGCCCAGGGAAGGAGGGGTGACTCCTTCCCAGACAGCCCCAGTGGGCACGGCAGGGTCTCTGGGGAGAGTCAAGGGCAATGACCAGGGAGGGGCCGTGGAGCTGGGCGGCCAGAGGAACAGTGTCTACCCAGACGCGCCAGATGCAGCTGCATGCGCTCAGGATGCAGCGCCGGTGCCTGGCCTTGGGGAGCACGCGGTGGGTGTTTGGACGGGTGGGAGTGGCCTGGGCCAGGCCCCTGGGACAGGGGTCTGCCGGCTGTCACGGGAGCTGAGTACAAGTTCTGTCTGCTTTTCTTGTTTCATTCGCTCTCAGCCATTCAGTCAAAGTTGAAGCTGGCGGAGGCTGGACCTGGGATGAGGCAGTGAACAGAGCTGGGGGTGCCCTTGGAGGCCCCGATCTCCTGGGCTCACTGCTCTGTCAAGGACAATTGTGTGCGGGGTGTGGGGAGGCTGTGTGGGTCACTGCTGGCTCTGTGTGGCCCAAAGGGCAGGGAGGGGCTGCTCTGGCTGCCACCTGTGGCAGCTGGTGATGTGGAGGGCAGATTCGCAGACTGCCAGGCCTGGGGGCTGCGGAAGGACTGCAGGGAATGCAGGGCGGGCTGTCATCCCTGGCCATCTGGTGCCGCTCGCGGGGCCCCTCCCCTTGTCTGGGGCTCGCCGGCACCAAAGAGTCTTGGGCAATACTGGGCAGTTTCCCGCTGTCCTGCTGGGGCTCCTGCGCCCTGTGGAGGAGGACAAAGCCCTGTGCTGGAGCCCGTCCTGGCCTTAGGCATCTGTGCCCCGTCTTAGCTGGGTCTCCACTGGCCACAGGTGGGGGCAGTGTGGCCTGGCAGTGGAGGCCTCCGGACTGGTGAGGGTTTCTCTGAAGCGGCAGAGCCCAGCTGTGTGGTGCAGGGTCCTGAACAGCCACCGGGCAGGGAAGTCTTGTGCTCTTAGAACATCCTGTTTCTGTGCAAGCCCTGGTGGTCCTGGCCAGGCTCGAGAGAGGTTAGTGCCCCTGAGAATCTGCGGGAGTCGAATGTTCAGACACTCCGGCGCGGATCAGGAGTGCAGCCCTACAGGCAGAGCCCCCATGCTGGACACAGGCTTCAGAGTGGGGCCTTGGTCCAGGGACGACCTGTAGAGCTTGGTTGGCTGTGGACACCCAGCCCCGGAGCCACAGCAGGAGTGGGGGCCGCAGCCAGGCTGCCGCCTGTCCTCAGTGACCACTTGCAGCCTTACCTGGGCCGGGATGTCTCTTGAAGTGGCCCTGGATGCGGAGTGTTGGGCTGGGGTGGGCGGGGCCGAGGTGGGGTGTGTGGTGCCCTGGGCTGGCCTCAGTGTCCTGTGGCTAAACAGGGCCATGGGACCCCTCGCTGGAGCCAGCAAGACCTTGGCTGGCTGGCAGTCCCCTCCCATCCTCAGCTGTGCCCCGGCCAGCCTGAGGGTGTCCTCTGGCCTCCTTCGAAGGCTGAGTGTGAGTTCTGGACCTAGACCGAGGGTTCCCCTGCCCTGCTCCAGGCAGTGTCCCTGCGCTGCCTCCCTCCCCAGCCACGGGGTCCAGACAGTTACATGAGAGCTGGAGTGGAGGTGGTTCCCTCAGCATCTTGGGGTCCCTGGGCCCTCTCTCACTCCGAGTGTCTTCCAAGTCTACTCGCGTCATTAACAAGACCAGTGACGGCGTGATGCAGAGAGCGCAGCCAGGGCAGACCCATGTTTGCGGTGGACGCCCAGGTGGGCTCAGCACGTTCTGGGGCCCTTGGCCCCTTCTGTCTCAGACGCCCTGGATTTGCTTGTCCCTTTTGCCGTCTTCCTGTAAATGGGACCCTGGCACGTGCTTTGTAGCTCGTGGCTCCTTCCCTTCATGTCCGTGGTAAGCTCCGCCCTGCGGCCGCAGGTGCCCAGGTGGGTCCGCGCTCCACTGGGGACTGAGCCCTTCAGGACCAAGTTCACCCTGGACGTGAGGCCGTGCTTCGGTGACCCGTGTGCCACCTCTGTTGGTCATACCTGGAGTGGCCGGGCCACACTGCTCCAGAGAAGGCCCCCGCAGTGCCGTGTGACCAGCGTCCCCACCCAGAGTGGCGTCCTGGTGACCAGACACCTCGCGTGTTAGTCGTCTGCTGCCCGTTCTGGTGTTTGTGCTTTTCTGCTGGGTGGTGGATTCTCCATACGGATCCGTTGGGTTCTTCACACGTTCTGGGTACAAGTCCTCTGGGGACACTGCGTGTTGCAAACATCTCTTACCTGCTACCACCTGCTCAGTTGCTTAACGATGCCTTGGTGAGCAGCGGTTCTTAGTTTAGTGAAGTGCAACGTATCAGTTGTTTCCACAAAGAGCAGTAGTCTGGGGCCGGGCGCGGTGGCTCACGCCTGTAATCCTAGCTCTCTGGGAGGCCGAGGCGGGCGGATTGTTTGAGCTCAGGAGTTCGAGACCAGCTTGAGCAAGAGCGAGACCCCGTCTCTACCAAAAATAGAAAGAAATT
>CAUYSK010078101.1:0-26242 GCA_963575035.1 Avahi laniger | reverse complement strand
GAAAGAAATTAATTGGACAACTAAAAATATATAGAAAAAAATTAGCCGGGCATGGTGGCGCATGCCTGTAGTCCCAGTTACTTGGGAGGCTGAGGCAGGAGGATCGCTTGAACCCAGGAGTTTGAGGTTGCTGTGAGCTAGGATGATGCCACGGCACCCTAGCCCGGGCAACATAGTGAGACTCTGTCTCAGAAAAAGAAAAAAACCACAATGAGATACCACTACATGCCTATCAGAATAGCCAAAATAAAAATAGTGATCACCCCTAATGCTGAGGATGCAGAGAAACCGAATTGCTTATACATTGCTGGTGGAGCAGCCACTCTGAAAAATAATTCGATGGTTTCTTGAAAACTACATATGACTCAGCAATTGCATTTTTTATTCCAGAAAAATGAAGACTTATATTCACACAAGAATCTGCACATGAATGTTTATAGCGGCTTTATTCATAACAGCAAAAAATTGGAAGCAACCCAGATGTATTGCAATGAATGAATGGTTAAACAAACTGCGGTACATCCATACTGTGGACTATTACTCAAACTATACTCAAAGAAGAAAACTACTGATACATGCACGAATCTGGACGAGTCTTCAGAGAATTATGGTGAATGAGAAAAGCCAGTCTCCAAAGGTTACATATTACATGATTCCATTTGTATAAAACCCATGAAATGACGTAATTATAGAAATAGAAAACAGACTAGTAGCTGTCAGAGGTTAAATGAGGTAGGGATGGAAAGAAAATGAGTATGATTATAACAAGACAACACGAGGAATCTTTGTGATGGAGAGGTTCTGTCTCTTCACCGCATCAGTGACAACATCCTGGTTGTGATCTTGTACTATAGTGTTACAAAATGTCACCATTGGTGGAAACTAGGTAAACATACATAGGATCTCTGTATTATTTCTTAAAACTGCATGTGAATTTACAATTCTCTCAACATAAAATAATTTAATTTAAAAAAAAGCCTGGCCCCAGCTGACCCCTTCTGTCATTCAGTAATTCATCATTTAAGCCTCAGAAAAATTTAACTAGTTGCTTTCCCATGACGTTTCATTCCTCCATGCCTTTGTGTATGCTGTTCTTTCTGCTCATCACTAAACAAATCCGATCATCTCTCAAAACTCTGGTTATAGGCCACTTCTATAAAGCCTGGCCTGACTCCTCAAGACTCCCCAAGGAGGGGATAATCACTCCCTTCTTTATTTGACATCTGTATATTTCTGCACAGTTATATTATTGCTTGCTTAATACTGTGCTTGCTATAAATAGCTCTCTCTCTTTAATGATTCTCTCTCTACTAGATTTTAAATTCTTTGAAAGCAGAAACTGTGTTTTGCCAGTCAGTGTATAGTAGGTGTTCAGTAAAAGTTTGTTCAATTGGACTGAAAGCGGAGCGAGTGGACTGAAGAGCCTGTATCTGTGCCAACTCCAAACAAGGGGAGAAGATCCACTCATCCTCTGGCAGTTCTTAGAGGTTCATACTCAGTTACTTTACTAGAACAAGTCAGATGCATTTGCAACTTATGGGACTTTCATGATTTACAAGTCACAAGTTGCGTGGATGTCTCCTTTTGAACAGATATTTATGGAGCGCCTACTGTGTGCCAAGCACTGTGTCTAACCCTCTCTCTCCTGGACAGGCAGGTTGACCAAGGTAGTGCTGTGGTTCCTGCCATGGTGTGCATTAGGCCTTGAGTAAGCCTTGTGTCGAAGCCCAGGGTGGACACATACAGTCTTGTAGGCTGTGAAATGTACAACTCCAGGCAGCTTATCCTCTAGACTAAACTATGAACAGCTCCCCCTGCAGTTGTGCAGTCTTGAGGGCCCTGTTGAAATTCTTATGTTTGCAGCTGCAATTCTTGGAACCCATGAAAGAATTGCCTCGTTTCCAAGTCAGTAAATTTTATGAAGCTGGGCTCCCTAATCCAACAGGGCAAGATGAGAGGGGAGGTCAAGGTGTGAAGCCAGTTGGGTTAGAAACTGAAGAAAGCCCGTGCATGATAAAATTGAAGCAGATGGAAGGAAGAAAAGGCTGGTGAGGCGTTCACCCAAGTTTTTAATGTGGTTTCCGTAGCCTCAGAAGCAGACATCTTAGAAGCAGATACAAAAGTTAACCTTGAAAGGACATTTTGGGTGCAGGGTCATAAAAATGAATAAGTTACAGTTTTTTCCCTAAAGATGCTTACTGTCTTTATTTTATTATCAGCAATGGATAGTTTGGGCCAACAGTTGAAAAAGTTCTTCTCTGTGATCAATATATTACCCAAAGCCCCCTTTTCTGGAACTCTTCATAAAAACTCCAAATCCTCAAGTGGTTATTTTCACACACTTTTATTTTTGATCACAGTACACATCCCATTTAAACATCTAGGGTACATTCTTCCAAGCCCTCAGAGCACTTCATATGTACTATATCACTGAATTCATTCCCACCAAGTTTTTATAAAGAGGTTAAAAATCAGCCCTGGAACTTCCCAAAGGAACACTAGGCAGATTTACAAATGACTCATCCAGCAGATGGTAAGACTTGGATTTTTGCATGCTTTGCAGACATTAGCATACTTCAAGGTAGTTATGCATTGAAAAATTTTCACTTAATTATGGGGGAGGCAGTGTTGGAATTAGTGAAAGTCTAAATTATAGAAAACTTTTAAAAAATGCTGTCTTCTAACTCTCCAGTATCCAGCTTACACTAACCATTAACAAAGTGTTTGTCAAGTAGATTTCACTCTTAACATATAAGCTTCTGTTTTAGTTAGTATACGAAATGAACACTGTTGAAGTTCTTGAAAACAGTCTCCCTTTAATCTTGTCTACATCATTACTCTGCTGAACAGACTCATTCTCTTTCTGTATGACAAAGAGTAATCGAGACCTTTCCTCTTGAAATTGATGGTCTCACTATACAGTGATCCACTGCACCAGAAGAATTTCTAAATAGACTTTGAAAATTATATTGGAGCTGTGCACATCAATTGGGCAAGGACAGATGCAACGCTGTGCTTTGAAGCAGGTTGAGCATTATTCTTGCTGATCACTCTGTAGGCTTGGGTTCTGCATTGCTTATTATGGGAAGTAGCTGTTTGAATGTGAATGTCAGTCTTATTCTTGGGTCTTTCTGCAGATTTTATCTGGCCGCCCAAGTAGACAGTCAATGAAACCTAGAGTAACCCACATACCTTGCCTTGTAAAAAACAATAAGCTCTGTATGAATCTTTTTGCACTCCAGAATGATTAGATTAGGGATAAATCCAAAGTGAAACTCCAAACAAAATATGAAGAACTATGGAAATGAAACACCATCCTAAAGACTCAGGAGATAGTTAGACTTCTGAAAATGATTTAAGATAGAAGCCCAGAGAAAAAATGCAGATGCTACTTTGTATTCTCCATAAGAAGCAAGAAGACATAGCCCCTGTGAGATAGGAGCAGAAAAACAGAAGAGAAGCAGGTGATTTTGACTCGAAGATAAATAAAAATTTGTGATGTAGGAATTAAAATCAACGCTGAAATATAGAAATGACCCCGACGAAATTTTAATCAGTGATTGGCAGACAAACTTGAGAACACTGTCCTAGAGAATAGATGAAAATGATGAAGAATTGAAAATGATGAGAAAAGATAATAGGAAGTCAGAGAAGAAAGAACCAACATAAATAATTGAATCATAGGTATTCTGAGACTAAAGTCAAACAATTGGAAGAGAAGCAGCAAAGATGAAGTTGCAGGCAGCTTGGCTGAACTGAAGAAAGTAAGACCTGGGTTTGCAGATCAAAAGGGCTCCATGTGTTCAGGAAAAATAAATTTAAAAATCAATAAAAATAATCCACAATTTCATACACACTAGCAAAATTTTTGAATTACAAAGATAAAGAAAAATGTTTGCCTACAAAAAGAAAAACTCAGAATTTATTCCAAATTCTCTTCTACAGCATATAAAAAGTAGAAGATGACTGAGAAATATGCTGAGTTTAATGAAAATTCAATAAATCTGTAACTAAGTTGTTGTTCATGTATGTCTGATTAGCCGACATAATCATTCTTGGAAAGAATTCTTTAAGGGTATACTTCAGCCAATTGAAACATAAATCAAAGTAAATTCTGTAAAGCTGTGCTGTCTTGTACAATGTGGCTATTAAACACTTGAAGTGTGCTAGTCCTAATTGAGATGTATTGTAAGTGTAAAATACATACTTGATTTTGAAAAAAAACCAAAAGAATATAAAAATCTCATAATCTATTTTATATTAATTACACGCTCAAACATCATTTTGGATTTATTGACTGAAAGAACATTGTTAAATTATTTTTATTTGTGTACATTTTAATAAACGTAGCTACTAGGAAATTTAAAATTATACATGTGGCTTGTATCTATTCTATAGGACAGTGTTGTTCTAGATTATAAATTATGTTAAAGACCTATTGAGCACCAAAACCAAGTAAATGTATCTTTAAGTCTAAATATTTATGGGACATAAAATTAGAAAACAAAATGTAATGTGAAATACCATTCTTAACAGTGAAACATCTTAATGTTAAAACAACAGTTCAGCAAAAAAAAGAAAATCTAAAAATTCACACAATATCAATAAAAGTCAATAGAGGGAAGAGGAGAGATAGGAAAGATAATCTCATCTCATACAGATGGTAGTCAATGGATACTATTAAGTTATTGATGTTGATAAAAAGACAAGAGAAGTAGAACATAAGAATATATAATTTTAAATTTAAAGGTAACTATTAGCTGGCAGTGGTGGTATGCACCTGTAATCCCAGCTATTCAGGAGGCTGATGTGGGAGGATCACTTGAGCCCAGCAATTTGGGGCCAGCTTGAGAAACATAGGAGAACCTGTTATTAAAAGAGAAGGGTTGGGGGTCGGGGGAGAGAGAAAGAGAGAAAACAATCATAATTTCCCAATCTGGATTAAAAACATTACAGCTATATGCTATATATTATTTCAAGAGGTAAAACAAACAAAAAATTATAGACAAGTATGTTTTAGGCAAGTATGGAGAAAAATTAGATAGCTCTGGCAATATTCACTTTATAAAAAGCAGAATTCAAGGAATAAAGAGCAAAATGAGTAATTTTCTATTGATAAATGATGTCACAGGGAAGATATAACTCTACATCTTGTATTCTACATGTAGAGATGATGGTCCTTTTCTTCAAATCAAGTGTCCATGAAATAGTTTCAAAAATTAGCATGACTTGGATGGCAAAAAATTAGATTAGATTAGGTCAAGATTAGATTACATAGAACATAATCTGTGACTATATTGTTATAGTGTCACCACATTATGGCCATATAATATGTAATATGATTACATTAACTAACTACATTTATATGACCATCCATATAATGACCATATTGTTACCCAGAAAATTTTTTAAAAAGTAAAGAAAGAAAGAAGAAAAGCTTAAATGACAACCACCATCAAAAATAACTACTTGGAATTTTTTTTTAAAAAATAGACAACTTCTGGGTCAAAAGGAAATAGATACAGGGAGAAGCTGTCATGTCAAAACTGGTGGAATGCAGCCAAAGCCATTGATACAAATTCTCTGATTTAAAAAAAATTAGGGAAAAAAGTGGAAGACTAATCTATTGAAAGTAGAGGAATGAAAATATCAAAGCTAAAAGCAAAAACAAATGAATTAGAAATGAGAGATGTAGTGGAGTTTATAAATTCAAGAGATCCCTCTTTGAAATGCAGTGAAATTAACAACTCTCTAGAATAGCACTGTCCAGTAAGACTTGCTGTGATGATGGAACGTTGGTGTTGGCACTGTCTAGTCCAGTAACTACTAGTCATGTGTGTCTGCTGAGCATTGAAATGAGCTAGTGTCACTAAAGAAGTAAATTTTAAATTTTATTCAATTTTAATTAATCTAAATTTAAATTGCCACATATGACTAATAGCTATCAGATTGGACAAAAGAGTTCTAGAAAGTAGTCAGAGAAGAAAATAAGTAAATAAATACTCTACACTAGTAATATGCAGATGGAGATTCAAATAGAAAATGCACAGAAATTTATGCTAGCAGATTTCAATATCTCTACAAAATGGCAAGTTTTGAGAAAAAGACGGGCTCTAAAAGAAGGAGATAAGCTGAGTGCAACAATGACAAAGGAAGACTGGAAAATTTGTGAAATAATTACTTTGCTAAAAAGACTTTTAATCTCAAGAGTTTTATAGGCAATTTTATTCAAAATTGGGGAACAGACTATCCCTATGATAAGGACTACATAAAAGAAGAAACTAAAGGCTAATCTCCTTTATGAATATAATTGCAAAAAGCCTTAAATAGAATACTTAGCAGTACAAATCTCTATGTGTATTACAATAACAGTGCAACATGACCAAATAGAACTTGTTTGAGTAATGCAAGTTGGCTTTACTATTAAGAAGTTTTTACTGTATGATCCAGAGGTCATACAGACTTTCCCTTTAAGACCTATATAAGATTATCTCAAACCTCCATTGCACATCCACTTTCAATCTCTAAAGTTTCTGTGAATTTTTCAGGGGTTCTCTTCATTACTTCTGACTATCATTTTCTGAATCTGTTGAATTTTTTTTTTTTACTACACTTTGTGTCTTGCATATGTTAATTTACTTTTCCATAGACAACAAGCAAAAGAGGAGACACTGTCTCTTCTTCATAATTTCTGAATCCTCTCCCCAATATCACTTTCATAAAGTAGCAAGTATGTGAGAACTTTATGATTCTAGAGAGCTGGTTACATTATAATTCCATATAGCATTTAACTTAAATGTGAATGTTCTTTGAAAGTGCTTCACTTATTTCCAAGTGTTTTGCTCCATTTGTGTTGCTGTAACAAAATATCTGAGATCTGGTAATTTATAAAGAACAAAAATTTATTTCTCACCATTCTGGAGGCTTCCAAGATGGCACTGTGTTGCTGCATCCTCTGGAGGGGAAGAACACTGTGTCCTCCCCCAGAGGAAGGAGTGGAAAGGGTGAAAAAGGGACCATACTCCCTCTGTCAAGTCCTTTTATAAGAACATAGAATCCCATTTGTGAGAGTAGAGCCCCCGTGACTCAATCACCTCCCAAAGGGCTACACTTCTTAATACTGTTACATTGGGAATTAAATTTCAACATGAATTTTGGAAGGGACGAAAACATTCGAATCATAGCATTCTGCCCCTGGGCCCCCCCCAATTCAAATCTTTCTCACATACAAAATGCATTCATTCTGTTTCAGTAGTCCCCAGGACCTTAACTTCTTCCAGCACCAACTTGAAAGTCAAAAGTCCAGAGTCTCATCTAAATATCAACTAAATCAGATATGGGTGAGACTCAAAGGTATGTTTCTTCCTGAGGCAAATTGCTCTTCAGCTGTGAACCTGTGAAATCAAACAAGTTATGTGCTTCCAAAATACAATGGTAGAACAGGCGTAGGATAGACATTCCCATTTCAAAAGGAACAAACAGGCAAGAAGAAACAGGTAACAGGCCCCAAGTAAGTCCCAAATCCAACAAGGCAAACAACGTTAAATCTTGAGGCTTGGAAACAATCTTCTTTGACTCCATGTCGAATGCAGGGAGCAGAAACTTAACACTGTTGCACTGGGGATTAATGCCCTGGGAAGTGAGCCCTGAGGTCCTATGGGTGCCCTGGGCCCCTCCTTTGAAACCATTCTGGCCACAAGACCCTGGTTCCCTGGACCCTGTAGGCGAGGGGCAGCCTCAGGGATTTCCAAAATACCTTAGGTGTCATTCTCCCACTGTCTTGATGAATGGCATCTGGCCTCCTTCTATGTCTTTACTCATCTCTTTATCAAAAGGATACCTGGCTACACCCTTAGTCCTCTCTCCTAAACACTCTTTTTTATTCTTTACATGGCCAGGCTGAGAATTTTCCAAATTTTTATATTCTGCTTCCCTTTTAATTATAAATTCTGTCTTTAATAATTTCTTTCTTCTTGCATTTTACTATAAGCAGTTAAGAGAAGTCATGCAGCACCCTGAACACTTTGCTGCTTAGAGATTTCTTATGACAAATATCCTATTTCCTTACTCTTAAATTCTGCCTTCCACAAAGTACTAGGACATGGACATAATTCAACCAAGTTCTTTGTCACTTTCTAATGAGGATGGCCTTTCTTCCGTTTTCCAATGAGTATTCCTTGTTTCTACCTGAGACCTCATCAGAGTGGCCTTTCCTGTCCATATTTCTCCCAACATTTGGTTCATGACCATTTAGATAATCTTTGAGACTGAGGCTCTCTCTACAGTTCTCTTCTTCTGAGCCCTCACTAGATTCACCCTTAATGCTCCATTCATGGCAATTCAGGCTTTTTCCAGCATTCACTTCAAAACTGTTACAGCTTCTACCCATTACCCAGTTCCAGAGCTGATTCCACATTGTTAGTCATTTGTTACAGAAAAAAACTTCATTTCTCTGGTACTAATTTCTTAGTCTCTTTGTACTGCTATAACAGCATATCTAAGACTGGGTAATTTTTAAAAAACAGAAATTTATTTCTCACAGTTCTGGAGACTGAATGTCCAAGATCAAGGTGCTGGCAGGTTCAGTGTCTGGTGAGAGCCTAGTCTCTGCTTTCCAAGATGGCGCCTTGCTTCTGCATCCTCTGGAGGGAAGGAATACTGAGCGCTTACATGGCAGAAGGGACAAAAGGGATGGCAGGGGACCATACTTCTTCCATCAAGCCCTTATATAAAGGCACCTAATCCCATTCATTAGGGCAGAGCCCTCATGACTCAGTCACCTCCTAAAGGGCACACCTTTTAATACTATTGCATTGGGAATTTAGTAAAACAGGTTAATCTAACAAGATAATCCATCAAAAATAAATCCTGATGTCCTTGAGAATTTAGAATACATCATCACAGCTCAAATTGGATTTTCACATTTTGATGGGGGAACCCTTTTCCCTACCCCTGATGTGTATAATACAGAGTTAAATTTTCAAATTTTTTTTAAATCATGGGAGACAAAATTCCTGAAGAGTTTCTAAAACCAAGAATTAGTATATTGAAAACAATAAACAGTATCTATGTGACTGACATAAGATATTCGAAGTGTCATTGATACTTTATATTTCATACTATCATTATTGTTTTATTTAACGAGGATCAGGCTGTTTATCTGGGCTTTATTACTATGTTCATTCTTGATTCCTGTGTACCCCAGCCCCAATTTTTCTACCCACGGGAATTTTAGGAGCCTTACTTTCCCAGAGGGGGAGAAAAGCTACAAACCCATGTCACAGATATTTTGAGAACCATTGAGAGTTTCCAGTAATGTTTTTTCCTCTCCTTTGTGGAGAATAAAATCTCTTTCTTTCTCTGAGCTTTGCAGGACTCTAAATTTTCAGCTTTCTGCCATTATAGTCTTTGTGTGTTCTCATACAGAACTGAACTGATAAGTCACTTGTCAGAGTTAAATGGGATTAGCACATCACCTTGGGCTCCCCCTGCCAGCAGTTTATCAGGCTGCCACCATTAGCCACACTACAAAAATGGATCTGTAGTTGTTTCTGATTTAGAGTCTTCTCATCTCATTTTCTTGCTTTCTTGTCTTTTCTCAACCCATTAAGTACACCTTGTATTATTTATCCTCCCCTGCAGTCTGAACTTTCTTCTGGAAAGGAAACTGCAAACTGCTTCATGCAAGAGACTAAGTCAAGTCAGGACTCTTTCTTAGTTACGATAAGGTGAATCTTATTTCTCATGTAAAAGGTTGTCTGTTTCATATTCAGAAATGTAGGACACTCTGCTTGATCTACACTTATGTGTATGTTCATTTGCTCATTAATAAAATAATAAACACAGTGCAAGTATCACACAGAGCCTTGGATTAGGAGAATGAGAATTTTGGGTTTGAAGTAATCTGTTGTTGTCTAACTCTGTGATCTAGGTTATTTGATTTCTTGGTGCCTTAATGTCCGAATGTTCGATAATGTTTCAGTGATACTTACTTTGAAGGGGCGGTTTGATGATTAGGTAAACTAATGCAGGTGAAGGCATCATGACAAGCTCCTAGCAAGTACTGAACAAAATGTTCGTTACTTCTGAATCGGAGCACTTGTTCTCTTGATGAGCTCGGTGGTACAGATGCTGCTACCGGAGTTTATGAGTCTGGAGGATTTATAATCAGTCTGGAGGGTTTATGGGGTACATGAAAAGTTGTCTTTGTGAAGAGAAGGGAGAGGATTTATGGCAGGCACAGAGGGGGAGATGACAGGAAAGGAGAATGTAATAGGCACTGAAGGAGCGTCAGGAACGAGGCGAAGGAGAGAGGAAAGCAGGGTGGGGAAGGTGGGGAGAGGCAGTGACACGGAGTGGGGTGAACGCGGTTGCTCATTGTCTGCACCTGAGCCTCATTATTTTTGGTATCCTGAAGGCTTAGTTTACCTATGATTTCCCTCATGGGGTTTTTGATATTATTGAGAAAGACCTGTGTGACTCTCTCTGTCTGTATTTTTGCCTCTATTTAGTCAGAAACATTTCATGCTTTTAAAATCGGCTTAAAATAAATCAGAGCAGGGGAATTTTTATTTTTCGTTTTGTCAGAGCAGACCTTTCCAGTGCCCCTGGAGAGTATTCTGCCCACGTTTGTGGAGAATCAGAGGAAGAGTTCTTTTCCACTTGCTCAGAGTTCAAAGAGGTGAGGATTTGCTCCAAAAAACTCCAACCAAATCGAGGTGGAGTGAGCCGTCGCAGAGGCCCATTGCGAGCCTTCTAAGGCAGGAATGAGGAGCAGATGGGATTCTGGCTGATTTCCTAGGATACAAAAACTGTGTGGCTACCCTATATATCGGGCACCTCTTGGGCCTGGCTTCACCTCCTCTTGGCCCTAGTTTTAAGCTCCAGCTGTACTGTTTTCTCTCAATTTCTGCCCCGGGATTCTCTGATGATATGGGAATTGCCGCATAGTCACGGCAAACCCAGGAGGGCGAGAAATGAACACCCCACGTGGTTACCCTTATTGGGGGGATGAGAGCCCGCACATAAATGCCTCCTCTTCCATTCCTCAGGGGAATAATTCTGAGCATCATCCCTAGCTCCTCTGAGGATCCCCTTAGAACCCAGCCCCAGTTGCCCTGATAGGTTTTATTGTCATTTAGGTACAGTAAGGGCCACAGATCAGATGACGGCCATTGTAAAGATAGTCTGTTATACTCACAGAGCTCAAGAGAAGGGGGCACATCACGCCGGGGGGCCTCACGGAAGCACTGGGGTCACGAGACAGGAGTGGGCACTGTGGGGAAAAGCATTACTCTGGTTTCCCCAGGAAGGGATGGGTGAGCCAGGGCAAGCAGCCTAGGATTGGCTAGTTCAGATAATTTCAGTGGCCCTGGGGTGATTAGGGCAGATGGATAGTGGCCAGGAGGGTGAAAGCGTAGGGAGGTGATTGGGGTGTGGACCCTGGATTGGTTGATTTGTTTTTGAAAAGCACACCCCTGGGAGGAGGGCTCCTCCTGAGGCAGTGGAGGAGACAGGTGAGGCAGGAGTCTAAGACAAGGTGACTCAGACATATTATTGGGTTGTCTGGAACAAGGCGTGTCCAGCATATGCATGTAGGCAGATGTTGGAGCATGAAGTTTACAGAGCTAGAGACATGGTTAACCCACCCACAGGGATCACAACTCAATTCTGCACCTGTGTCTTGGTTTTCCTTTGTCATTCCCTGATTTAATCTCCTTGTCCTCCTCTCCTGCTTCTTGGGATCACTTCCAAAACAAACTACTTGCTGCCAGCCCTTTTCTCAGGGTCTGCTTTTCAGAAGGAAACTCAGTCAAGACAATTGGGAGCCATTCACAGTGGGCTGAAAAGTCCCCATTTCTCTGTGCACAGTGGTATTCTTTGTTCACTCTTCTTAGTGTGTTTCCTGTGATATATTTTTTACTTAAAATTGTTGAAACTATTCTTACTCAACTTTCGCCTTAAAGTGTTATTTTTACTTTTTGAAGAATAGTCTATAATTTATTAATTTATTCAGCAAACACTCTCCTGCAAACATCCAGGGCCCACTGAATATAGTCATGAGTTCATGCTGACAGTTCTAGTTCCAGTCTAGCACCACAGGGTTCTTCTTCACCTTCTTTCATAGCCTATTTGTATTTTCCTTGTTGGGAAGTAAGAGCTCTGGTTCCCCACACCTTTAATTGCTCATTTGCTCTATTCTACAATATTCCTGATATAGTTTAGAATTACTACTTTATGATTACCACCACCGACAAACCTACTAAGGGAAGTTCAAGATTCCCTATTATGTGTGCACACGTGCATGCCTTGAGTTGACCTCTCTAAGAATGAACAGTAGGCATACTGTATTCAGAAGATATTTAAATTAAGATTGTTTTCATTATAGTTATGTTACTAATATGACACATACTTAGGTTTGTTTTTGTTTGTATTGTATTTAAATTTTAGGATTTAAAATTTGTTGTTTTTTTATTAATAAAAATTTTTGATTGTTAAAACATTGTATCATTCAAATGTAAAAACTATATACAAATGTGAAATCTTTCTCTTATCTATAATCTGTCCTCACTATTCTCAGCCTATCTTCTGTAGGTAACCATTCTCATGGGTTCTCATTCTTTCTTCTTTGTCTTTTTGCAAAAATAAGCAAATATATTTCTCTTTGTTTCTTACCTAAGAAATAGCATAATATAGTCTTATGCATGTTGCTTTTCCCGCACTTATAATATATCTTGGAAATCACTCCTTATCAGTTTATAGAGATCTTTCTCTTTGGGATATTAGACAGTGGCATGGTAGTCCATTATATGAATCCACCATAGTTAATTCCAGTGGTCACTGGAAGTAGTTAGGCTAATTATAGGAGAATTTCTCAGGGGAGTGCCGTGGGCTGCATGAGGACTTTGATATTGCTAAAGGATAATTTTTAAAAAATTCATACAAATACAAAGTAAACAAGTCAAAAATCTTATTTAACTCACTGATTGATGAAGAAGCCAGTAAGATGTGTCCAAATAGTTTGGAAGGAAATCCTAAGAGTAGACAAATATATAACCCGTCAGGAATGTGGAAATGAATTTACTTAGATGGAAAACTGGCAAGACTCATTGGTATCTACAGGGCAATAACTGCATTCCATGGGACACAATTTACATTTCTGTAGAAAAGAATGATTTGTATTACTCTCAGTTTTCTCTCATCTGCAGTATTGTAAAGTAGTTCCAAAATAATGAAAAGTAGAGATAACCCAGATGGGTGAGCTAGACAGTATATTAACTAAACTTTTTTTTTTATACATTTCAAAGACTTTAACCATTTTTTTTGGACAATGTTTATGGAGGGGATGAAGCGGGGGTTAGGGGACAACTGATACAGTTTTCCAAAGATCGGCTCTGCTCTAAATAAGTCAGCAGCTGCCTTGTATTTTTCTGCCCTTTGAAAGCATCTTGAGGGCAAGGACGGTACAGTGAAGGTTTCTGTAAGCCTTGAAGCATCCAGCACAGAGCTCGCAGGTGCTCGGCTCTCAGGTGCCAGAGTCCCGGGGGCACAAATGTAAATCCCCTTCTACTGATGTGTCCACAAATCATCCCCCGGGCATAACCAGCGTTCTTACACCTTTTCATTTTGTATTGTGTTGTTCACCAGAAGCAGGCTATTGTCAATAATTTACCTTCTGAAAGAGAATAAAATGGAAATAAGGAAAATTCTCCTCGCAATCCCCATGTTCTGCCAGCTTCCTGGACCTCTCTGGGGTTTGTGCCTGATGGCCAGGTTAAAGGTGAGCTCTTATAATTAGATCCTCGTGGATGGAGCCCCAGTTCTCCTTAGTTACAGCCTGTATCAAATGGGATCATGTCTGGAACACCCCAGGATGGGAATGGGACTTTGCTATTTCTCTTCTTTAAAAATTTTGTTATGATTTTAATTTTCTCATTATTGTTTGAGTTGGTAAGAAGGGTAATTTTTTTTTGTTTATGTCATCATGCTGCGAAAATTTTTGTTATATCTCAGTCATGATAGAAGTGCTTACTGAAATGTAGTATTTTCATTTTACTCATGTGGTCATCTGCATGCTTTCTGCTCATGAATATGGGGAAATATTTTGTCTGTATTTTCTGTCTTGAAACACAACTTTTTAGAACATGATTCAACTATGGCCCACAGGGGCGTTCTGGCTCCAGCATTTTCTACCGGTATCACAGTCTACTCGGCTGCCCAAACAGAAACATCAGTCTCCCTTGACGTTTCTCCCTTTATCTTCTACATCCAGTCAGTCACCAAGTGCTGTTGATTCATCTCTCAAAACCTCTCATCTCTCAAAACCCACCCTTTTCTCTTTGTCTTCGCTATCACTGGCCTTTTCCAGACCCCTCGACTCCTCACGGCTGGTTTGCCTTCTCGCTGATCACCCCAGGTCTAGGCTCATGCACACCTCCCAAGTGGAACATCTTCTGTTTCCCTAGTTGTCAACATTTTCTTGAACAAAGATACCCTTCCCTTTTTGAGTTAAAAAAACAAAACACGGATATCAAATAGGTGGCGGGGGAGGAAGGGATGGGTGAATTCACACCTAGCGGGTAGGTACAATGCACACTATCTGGGTGAATGACACACTTATAACTTTGACTCAGACTATGCAAAAGTAAATTATGTAACCAAAACGTGTGTACCCCTGTAATATTCTGAAATTAAAAAAAAAAATCATGGGCCACCCATGATAGTAATCGTTCTCCGGGCCCGCAAAGGTCAAGAAAAAACTGAGCCATTTCCATTTGTTGTTTTTCAGAATATGAAAAAAAATAAATACAAAAATAAACTATAAAAAATTGTGGCATGTTTTAACTGCTCACATTTAACAAATTAATAATTCTGACAGGAGAAAAAGTATATAAGATAATTATGCCTTTCACAAGATAATTGGAGGATTTATTAAAATATCAATTTCTAGTGCCTTACAGATGCCACAATTTGGATATGGGGAATACCTTTATGTTATGTGTTAAGTATATATGTATCATTTAGGAATACAGTTGGCTGCAAACAACTGAAGACCTAAGAGTGTATTAAGTAGATATTTAATTTTCTCACATCAAGCAGTCTGGAGGCGGGGGAGAGCAGGGCAGCTGTTCAACTGTGCTGTCAGGGACCCAGGTTCTTTCAACCTTCCCACTCATCCATATCTAAGATAGAGGCTTTTGTCATGATGTTGGCCATCTCTTGGTCACAAGATGGCTGCTACAGCTCCAGCACCATGTCCACCTTTCAGCAAGAAGAAAGAAGGGAAAAGGGGGAAAAGGGAAAAAAGAGGGAAAGGCAAAGTTTAAAGCAACAAAAATTCTTTTCTCCTATCGAATATTTACTTTTTTAATTCAGGAAGAGACACTAGCCTCAGGAGTTTCCGCCTATATTTCATTGACCAGAATTAGACCATTTGGCCACGCTACCAAGCTTATTGGCCATAAGTATAACACATGGTTAGCCACAGCAGTAAAGGAAGCTGGGAAATTGAGTACAGGCATACCTCATTTTATTGTGCTTCACTATATTGTGCTTTGGCAGTATTGCATTTTTTGCAAATTGGAAGTTTATGGCAACCCTGTGTTGAGCAAATCTGTCAGCATCATTGTTCCAATAGCATGTGCTCACTTTGTGTCTCTCTGTCACATTTTGGTAATTCTCACAATATTTCAGACTTTTTCATTATTAGTTTATCTGTTGTGATGATCTGTGATCAGTGACCTTTAATGATACTACTGCAATTGTTTTGGGGTGCCAGGCACCACACCCATAGAAGACAGCAAACTTAATCGATAAATGATGTGTGCGTTCTGACTGTTCCACTCACTGGCCATTCCCCCATTTCTCTCCCTCTTCTCAGGCCTCATTATTCCCTGGGACATGACAATGTTGAAATTAGGCTGTTTAATAACCCTACACTGGCTTTTAAGGTTTCAAGTGAAATGATTAAGTTTAGTGAGGGAGGCAAGTTAAAAGCTGAGATAGGCTGAAAGCTAGGCCTCTTACACAAACAGTTAGCCAAGTTGTGAATGCAAAGGAAAAGTTCTTAAAGGAAATTAGAAGGACTACTGTAGTGAACACATGAATAAGAAAGCTAAACAGCCTTATTGCTGATATGGAGAAAGTTTGAGTGGTCTGGAGAGACGAGTAAACCAGACACAACATTTCTTTAAGCTAAAGCCTAATCCAGAGCAAGGCTCTTTTTCTTTAATTCGGTGTAGGCTGACAGAGGTGAGGAAGCTGTAGAAGAAAAGTTGGAAGCTAGCAGAAGTTGGTTCATGAGGTTTAAGGGAAGAAACTGTGTTCGTAACATAAAAGTGCAAAATGAAACAGCAATGTAGAAGCTAAGGCAAGTTATCAGTTATCTAAGATCATTCATGAAGGTGGTCACACTAAACAACAAATTTTCAGTGTGAACAAAACAGCCTTATGTTGGAACAAGATGCCATTTAGGACTTTTATAGGTATAGAGAAGAAGTTAATGCTTGGCTTCAAAGTTTCAAAGGACAGGGTGACTCTCTTGTTAGGGGCTAATGCAGTTGGTGACTTTAGGTTGTGAAGCCACTGCTCATTGACCATTCTGAAAATCCTAGGGCCTTTAAGAATTATGCTAAATCTGCTGTGTCTGTGCCTATAGATGGAACAATAAAGCCTGGATGACAGCATACCTGTTTACAGCATGGTTTATGGAATATTTTAAGCCCACTGTTGAGACATACTACTGAAAAAAAGAGGTTATTTTCAAAGTATCACTGCTCATTGACAGTGCACCTGGTTACCCAAGAGCTCTGATGGAGATGTCCAAAGAGATTGACATTGTTTTCACGCCTGCTAACACAACATCCATTCTGCAGCCCATGGATCAAGGAGTAATTTTTGACTTTCAAGTCTTATTATTTAAGAAATACACTTTTGAATCTTAGCACTTTGGGCAGCTGAGGCAGGACAATTGCAAGAGATCCTTTCTCTATAAAAAATTTAAACAATGAAAAACTTACTTGGACCTGGTGGTTCATGCCTGTAGTCCTAATTGCTTGGGTAGCTGAGGCAGAAGGATCCCTTGAGCCCAGGAGTTCTAAGCTACAGTGAGCTATGATGGTGTCACTGCACTCCAGCCTGGGTGACAGAGAGACAGAGAGCCTGTCTCTAAAAAAAGAAAAAAAACAAATAATAATAATAAAAAGATACCATTTTGTAAGGCGATAGCTGCCATAGATAGTGATTCCTTTGATGGATCTGGGCAAAATAAATTGAAAACATTCTGGAAAGGGTTCACCACTCCTGATTCCATTAAGAATATTTGTGATCCATGGGAGGAAGTCAAAATATCACCATTCACAGGAGTTTGGAAGAAGTTGATTTCAACTCTTAAGGATGACTTTGAGGGGTCCAAGACTTCAGTGGAGGAAGTCACTGCAGATTTGGTGGAAATAGCAAGAGAATCATAATTAGAAATGGAGCCTGAAGATGTGACTGAATTGCTGCAATCTTACAATGAAACATGAAGAAATTAGGAGTTGCTTCTTATAAATGAGCAAAGAAAATGGTTTCCTGAGATGGGATCTACTCCTAGTGAAGATGCTGTGAACATTGTTGAAATGACAATGAAAGATTTAGAATGTTACATAAACTTAGTTGATAAAGCAGCAGCAGGGTTGGAGAGGATTGACTCCAATTTTGAAAGAATTTCTATTGTGGGTAAAATGCTGTCAAATAGCATCCCATGATACAGAGAAATCTTTTGTGAAAGGAAGAGTCATTGTTGTCTTATTTTAAGAAATTGCCACAGCCTTTAGCAACCACCGCCCTGAGCAGTCAGCAGCCATCCACATCGAGGCAAGATCATCCATCAGCAAAAAGATTACAACTTGCTGAAGCCTGAGATGATCATTAGCATTTTTTAGCGATCAAATATTTTTATTAAGATATATGCATTTTTTAGATATAATGCTATTGCACACTTAATAGACTATGGTATCATGTTAAAGTATAACTTTTATATACACTGGGAAACCAAGAGATTTGTATGACTCACTTTACTGTGATACTGGCTTCATCGCGGTGGTCTGGAATGGAACACACGCCATCTCCGAGGTGTGCATGTATATTGTTTTCTAGCCTTTTTAGAAGAGGAAGGCAAGTGAAAGGGGAGTTGGGAATGGATAGTGAGTGAATCTTACTTGCAGCTTCTACTGCAGTCTTCTTTTAAACTTGTCAGTGTGTCCTTGCAGCTGTTGGTACCTCCTTTGGAGGTGTCCTCCCCTGCCCATTTGGGACCCCTAGTGCAGAGGTGGCTTCGGTATCATGATCCTTCAGATCCTTCTGGGATCCTTCACAGACTGAGAAAATGGTGAAAAATCTATTATGAATTCATCAATGCTTTTAGATGAATTTGTGGTGTTATTAATCACATCTACACATATTTAAAAATATCAATCCCATATTTATGTTATAGATGTTGTTATTTCACCTAAAGATAAAGTGCCTGGCACCCACGGGTTCTCCTTCTGCTTCTCACAGGTCCCTGCTCTGCAACACGCCCGTCTCCTTTCTGAAACACAGATACGGCCGTGTCACAACAACCTTGCTCAAAAATCTTTCATTTGTTTTGTGCCTACAAGAGAAATTCTGAAATGATTAGCATTGTATTCAAGACACTTTGCAACTGGCCCAACTAGCCTGTGACCTTACCTTCTCTCTAGATGCTGCCCCTTCTCCCTGGTCTCCAGCTTCAGTAAGCGGCTTTGTTATGCCTCTGAGCCTTTGCACACGCTGTGTGGGCTGATCGTTCTTCCCTCTCTTACCCACCTGCTGCAGAGCTGCTCATGCTTTAGATCATCTCAGATGTCAGGTTCTCTGTGTCGCTCTCCCCAGGGCCTTGAGGAGGAGCAGGTGAGCCCTGCTCTGGCTCTCATGGCGCTTTGTTTGCCCCGTAGAGTTATGGTGCGTTGCCCGTTCACTGTGATTGCTTGTGGGTTTTGTTGCGAATCAATCTCATTCATCTTTCTATTTCTAGGTCCAAGAACAGAACCTGGCACACTGAGGGAATTCAATATGTGTTTATTGAATGAATACATGAAGGAATGCAGGGGACTGTGTAGGGAGTTTATCCTAAGGCCTTCACTTAGATCAAATTTAAGAAAACAGGCTGCTGCTCTTTTTCTTCCTCCTAGAACCAGACTTTTATTAACATAGAACAGATCTTCATTAACATAGAACCAGACCTTCATTAATAGGACCAGATCTTATTAAGATATACAAGGGCTGTCTGGAAAGTATCCAGCCATTGTTTATATAATGAGAATGGTTTGTGCAACATATTACGTGGCTGGATGCTTTCCGAACAGCCCTTTTATATTTAGGGCTTTAAAAGAAAAAAAAAAGCTGTCTTGTATTTCAGGGGTTTGAGGGATTTGTTTCCTGACACTGATATGCTTTAATTTTCTCTTGATTGACACAAAAGTAGTTTGGGTGGACACCTGGCCGGGGTGGTCAGTCGTGGCATGGGCATTAAAAGGGTTGTTTCCTGACCCATGGGTGTCCTTGCTGTAGGCTCAGGGAACTGCAAGAGGAGCTCTCCATTGTGTGTGGAGTTCTTTTGATCTTAGTGGTGCAATAAAGCAGGGTGATTTCTTCTGTAGGGGGTTGCAGATGGCTGGTCAGGGTCTTGGGGAGGCATCCCCATGTGCACACAAATCTATTCTCTACCTGCCTATCCCATGCACGGTGTGTGTCAGCTGGCATTGCTTCTCACTCCTCCACACACATACCTCGGGCCTCATAAAGAGCCTTTGTGTGAATTAAAAAAATCCAACTCCCTCTGCGTGGACACAGCTCCATGGGTGCATGGCTTGGCAACCTGACAGTGTCTTTGTGCAGAGGCAAAATCTTTCTTTCATCTGAGCAAAGCATAACTGGCACAAGCACATGGCGACTGGTTAATGTTAATGGTAATACTCCCTGACGCTACTTAAAAAAAAATTGCTCATAAGCTTCTTTTGTAATATTTATTAGTTCATTTATTCTTTGTGATTTATTGTTATTTATTTACTTTTATTTTTACAAATTTTTATTTTAGAAGTTTTAGATTTACAGAAGAATTGCAAAGATAATAATATAAAAAGATCTCATATACCCTGCATCCAATTTCCTCCATGATTAACCTCTTACATTAGCACGGTATATTTGTAACAATTAATGAATTAATAGCAATACATTATTATTAGCTAAAATCCATGCATTATTCAGACTTCTTTAGTTTTTACCCAGCATCCTTTTTAAGTTCCGGGATCCTGTCCAGGACACCACATTATAGTTAGTCATCATGTCTTCTTAGGCTCCTCTGGGCTGTGACAGTTTCTCAGACTCTCCTGGTCCCTCAGTATCCACAGGGGATTGGTTCTTGGACCTCTGCAGATACCAAAATCCATGGATGCTCAGGTTCCTGATATGAAATGGTTTGGTATTTGCATAGAACTAACACATATCCTTCTGTATAGTTTAAATTTTCTCTAGATTACTTATAATACTTAATACAGTGTAAATTCTGTGTAAATAGTTGTTACACTGTATTGTTTAGGGTATAATGACAAGGAACAAAAGTTTGTGCATGTTCAGTATAGACACAATTTTTTTTCCGAATATTTTTGATCTGCCATTGGTCTAATCCATGGGTGTGTAACCCGCAGATAGAGAAGGCTGCTGCATTTGATACCCTTGGCAGTTTTGAGGAGTACTGGTCAGGGGTTTTGTAGTATGTTCCTCAGTTGGGATTTGTCTGATATTTTACCCCTAACTAGACTAGACTAGGTGTTTAATAGGTTTTATTATTATTATTTAGGTGTGGCAAGGCCAACAGATCAATGACTGCCATTGTAAAGATAGTTTGTTACACTTACACATCCCAAGAGGGGCTCCACATCATGCCACGGGGTGCGGGGAGCCTTCTGGGGAGACACTGTCATCAGGAAGCAGGGACTGGGGGGTGCTGGGGCAAGAGCCTTTATTATGGTTTCCGTGGGAAGGAACAGGTGAGGCAGGGAAAGCAGGCTTAGGATTGGCTGGTTTGAATGACTTTGGGGGGCTCTGGAGCATGGGGGATGTCTGGTACCGAGTAGTCTGGTATCTGGCTCTGGAGTGATTAGGGCAGCCGGACAGTGGCCAGGAGTGTGAAAGCCCTATAAGGGAGGTGACTGGGGGTGCAGACTCTGCACTGGTTGGTTTGTATTTGAAAAGCGCACCCCTAAGAGGAAGACTCCTCTTGAGGAGTTGGGGGAGGGAGATGAGATCACAAGGGAGACAGGAGGCCAAGGCAGGATGACTCAGGCATATTATCAGATTGTCCAGAACTATTAATAGCTGTGTCTGGCATATGCGTGTCGGGCAGATATTAAATCACAAACTTTACAGAAGCTAGAAACATGCTTAATACACTGGATTATGTGTTTTGGGGAAGGAGACCACAGAGCTCGAGTGTCATTTTCTTCACGTCATGTCCAGGGTACATACTATCCACACACCACTGTTGGTGTTGACCTGATCATGGTGCTGATCAGGCTCTACTTTTGTAGACACCATTTCCATTTGATACCCATCTTTAACATTTGTCTCATATATTTGAAGTGTTTGTAGAGTAGGATATCAATAAGCATGCAGCGTAATTTTCCTTGGGTCTCGATACTGCGGAAGAATCAACCTGTGGGTGGTGAGTTCTAGTTCTCAGGGATGGGGCCCTCTTTGGGGTGTATGTCGCCACAGAATGGAGTCTTGAATCATGGGCCTCAGGCAAGCTGATATCCTGGGGGAAACGCGTGCCTGATCCTCCTCACTGTTTTGTAAAGTGGTAGTGCCTTGTGTACTTCCAGCTGCTGAATGGACATCTGAGTAGATGCCTGTGGCTCTGTCAAGAGTTTGGGGCTGGTTACCTCTGCCATGAGACAAGGTGTATCCATGATACTTAGCTATGAGTCAAAATACTCAGAGTGTTAGCCAATTTTCTGCATATAAATGTGAAAATTCCTGGTTACTCCATAAGTTGCCTGACCAGTGTCTTCTGAAGCCCTCTGATGTTGGTGGAGATGCTGAGAAATATATGAATTTCTCTGTTCTGCTTTGGAAAATTCTGAGTTGGGGAAGGCAGGACACGGAGTCGGTTGGTGATTTACCTGCACATCTCTTTTTCCTCATGCCTCAGGGTCTAAGTCGCAGAACTGTCTGTGGAACTCCCTCATCGACGGCCTCACAGGGAATGTCAAGGAGAAGCCTCGGCCAACGATTGTCCACGACCCCCGACCGCCGGAGGAAATCCTAGCCGATGAATTGCCGCAGCTGGATAGCCCAGAAGCCTTGGTGAAGACATCCTTCAGGTTTGGTGGATTGCAACATAGTTTGTTCCTTCTTATTTGCTTGTGGAGTTGTTTCAATCCAGTTGGATGCATAGTCAGCGTGGCCAGAAAATTATTTCATTCCTCTGCACTGAGTAAATTAGAATTGACGAAGGAAGGTTGGAATCAATGCTAGCTAGACTTCTGGCTGGATTTCCTGAATGCAGTGAAGATCGTATCGGTGGTTAATTTGCTGTAGGTATTTAATTGGTATTGGCATTTAAATGCTGAGGCAAAGGATTGACTAATGTTGGCAAGTTGAACTGGATTAATAAGTCTTTTGCTTCAAAGGAGGATGAGGCGTTCAGATAAGGGCCCAGAGAAAAGCACATGGTGGGAATGAACTCAGCCCTGTGTCTTGAGTCTCTTGCTGGGGAAAGGTTTCCAGTTGGAAGAGACATAGGAGCTGCTGATGGCAGAAATGAAGCGAGAATCTTCTCAGATTGTTTCCCAGGTGGCTGTTTACTCTGTTCTTTTTCATTGTTTATAGTCTTGTATCTTCCTGGAAAGGCCTCTTTTATTTTCCTTTGGTATTGTACTCCATTTTCATTGTAACTGTCTCTTACCTTCTCACCTGTATTAAAAAAAATCAATTTGGGTATGAATGTGGTGTAAAAAGGTGATTTTTTTTTTCCTGAATGGGTCTTTCAAATTCACTTTTCAAACAGTACATACACAGTACTGCTGGTATCGGATATCAAGATTTAATCATTTTCCAGCTTGCCTTTCTCCCCTCCTTTCTTCCTGTTACCTTAATTTAACTTGTTACACTTTTCTTCCTACTATTGACTTTCATATGCTCTACATGGTTAGCAGAACATATAAACCCTGTTTTCTTCCCCCCATAAACAATTCAGACAATTCTTGGAGTTCATGAAATATATTTGAAAAATGTGCTCTCTTTTGCATCGGGGTGATGTGTGTAATCATTCCTTAAAAGCCACTTCATTGTGTGAAAGTTCTTAGTGTAGACTGAATTATAGATGAGTTCTGAAAAGGAATGATGAATAGGGGTTTGGATTTCTTTATACAATGTGACGGATACACTGGCCAGACAAGAATTGCATGCAGATGTTTTTCTTATTCATACTAAGGGTTTGGTTGTTGTATCGTGAGGTTTTGAATGAAATAAAACCCACTCACCTAGAGAGAAGTACATCTATGAACCTGCAATTCTCAGCAAGTGACTGCTGGAATAGGGGATGGTGAATGGCTGTTGGTCTATGTGTTCTTACCTTGCAGCATCTCTTGTCCAGTAAGTCCCTTCACACACAGTGTTTTCACAGCTACTCCTTCCACCCCAAACCAGGCTCATCATCTTCCTCAACGAACACGTGAAAAGTTACTCTCATGAAAAGAACATCTTATTTGCTTGTCTAACTCTATTACCATCATCCATTCTCTTTGTATGACCTTCATGGTCTTTAATAGAGAGAATGTATTGATGCCCATGAACTTTATTTGATCTAGTTGTATCATGTGTCAACATCAATATCTTGGTTCCTGAAAGAGATTAAATTACAATTTTTTAAAAATCAAGACTTATTTCTGGATCCTTACGATACTTCATGCAGTAGGAAGGACACAGCAGGTACAAATATGCCAACCCTTTAGCAATTGAGGCTAGAAATCCATTGGCATTGCTTATTTATTTATTGGTATCCTTAATACATCTGTGTGCTATTTTGGAACCATCCTTTTTTCCAGGGAAAATTGTTGATTTCAATGGCAACATTAGATGGTAAATATTCTCTCATGCAGTTGTCCTTAACTGTGGTAGGCATGATCAGTTGTGAGATTTGTTGTGCTTAATTTACTATAAGGAAAGTACTCAAGTGTGGGAACAGTTTACTTATCAATTTATAAATCAGAGCAGAATTAAGGTTACCTTTGTAACCTTAATTTGTTTTCAACGTGCCTTTTGGATTGCAAAGAAAAGAATGAACTATAGTGGGATTTTAAATAATGCTCATAGGAGTGTATCACTCATGTGTTCTTCCCCTCACCCCACCACCATGTCACTCAAGAATTGAAAAAACTTGAGAATTGCTGACTCACAATGTTAGTGACCTAGGAGGAAGGTGCATCTTACTCTTACATTTTTTAAATGAAGGGGTACATTGATGATCAGAGCTCTCAGTCCCTAAGATAACTCTTTTCACCACCAAAGAGTACAGTCTTCCCTCTACTGAGGTTGAGGTGTTGGGTTCTTCTCTCTGACTCTGAAATCCAAAGCCTCTCTGCATATTTGTGTGTGTGTGTACATGCACACACACACACAATTAGGGGATCTGCACATGTGATTGTTAACATCCCCATTGTTAACATGCCCCTCTCAGTGTTGGAGGGACTTGTTTGCTGAGAAGGAGCACATGGTTCCCATGAATTGGCACTGTGTTCTCTTACAGCTCTTCTGTAGGGTCATTACTGTTGAGTGATCACTCAATAAGGGTAAGTGATAGCTTTGCTTACTCTCTTCTTGTTCTCCTTGGTCATACTTGGAGGGCATTTGGGATCTGAGGCCATGAGATATGGTTATCAGCCCTTATTATCAAACAAGATTTCAATTACAATGACAACCCAGTGCACCAAATTATCAGGAATACAGTCCCTGACACTGTCCCCTCTCGTCCCTCTCTTGGCTGGGCAGTGGTGATGAGGCAGATGCTCTGTGCAGACAGTTCAGCAGAATCTTGGGAGGAAGGGCCAGAGCTTGAAGGAAAGGTCTTCTCATGTTGGTCCAGGTTCAGATCCCAGCCAATACTGCCAGAAAGTAACACAGTTTAGAGCTCTATTGTTCTAAGGGCTTTAGTGTTCACTCTTCATGAAAGGGACGTTCTCAGTTACCCTGGTGGGAGAATTTGACTTCTGATAGTGGCTGTACTGGGTTTTAGTTCCAATTCTGTTACCACTGGCAGATTGCTTCGTCTCTTCAAACCTCCGTATTCTCTCCCACCCCAGCTTTATGAAGGTGTAAGAGACAAAAATTATACGTATTTACAATGTACAACATGATGTTTTGATACATGTATACATTGTAAAATGATTAAATCAAGATAATTAACATATTTATCACCTCACATAACATCATTTCTTTGTGGTGAAATTGTTTTCTTAATTGTTACAACTAAGGTTGGCCTAGAACAGTGGTTCTGACAGTTCAAACTTGAGTGTGCATCACAATCACCTGGAGGGCTTGTTACAACAGATTGTTGGACTCAGCCTCAGGTCTGGGCAGGACCCAAGAATGTGCTTGTCTAACGAGCTTCAGGTTTTGCAAATGCTGCTGGTCCAGGGACCACATATGGATCACCACTGGACTCGATGAGATTTAATATGCCTTTGAACTCAAAAAAATATTTTGCTATGTTAATCTGAGCAGGCCACTTATCTAATCTGGCCTCCATTTTTTAATCTTTGGAATAAGGATACAGAGACCCACTTCCCAGGGTTATTGGGAGGATTTAAAGGAGATAAAACATGTGAAAGAGCACAGTGTCCAGCACCCAGAATACGCTCAGTAATTATTAATTTTGTACTTCTGCTCGGCACTCACTGAAATCCTTGCGTGCCCTTTAGCCTACACATACAGAGTAAATAGGATCGAAGTTGGGTTTTGTGGCTCCAGGAGCAGACACTGCGGGCCCGGGAAGCTCGCTAAGCCTCTGGCATGAAAAGTCTGCTGTCAAAAACCTGAGTTTTTTTTTTTTTTTGAGACAGAGTCTCACTGTGTTGCCCGGGCTAGAGTGCCGTGGTGTCATCCTAGCTCACAGCAACCTCAAACTCCTGGGCTCAAGCGATCCTCCTGCCTCAGCCTCCCGAGTAGCTGGGACTACAGG